>JXCR01142187.1:97155-128054 GCA_002079205.1 Phalaenopsis hybrid cultivar
GACACCGGTCAAGATCCCACGGTTTCGTCGTCCCGGTACCACTATTTTCTATTGGAATCACTTAGTCCAAATGAATTTACTAAACTCAACTTAATGAGTTCCATAATTTCATTTAGACCGTGGGAAGCCTCGTTAGCAACCGTAGGTTACCTCCTCCGAGGAGTTCCCGATCTTCCAATATAGACGTTTTAATTTAGTTGAAGTTGTATTTTTTTTTTATGTTTGTGATTAAGTTTTGAGTTGTTTTATATTTTGAATGTTGTGGCGGTGAGTTTTATCTTGGTTGATTTTAATTTTGGTTTTGGGTATGTGGCTATCCTGATGGTTTTAGTTTTTAAGTTTGGTAATTTTTGGAATTATATTTTGATTTTTAAAAATTATTTAAGTTTCAAATGTGATGGTCACTTTTAAAAATCAATTAAAAATATTAAATGATATCAAAATGACTTGAAATTTTTATTCTCCACTCTGACTCATGAGCCATAGTGGAGAATAAAAATCAAGTAATTTTAATCTCTGTGTGCTTCAAATTAAATGTTTTAAGCAAATTTGAGTTTGCTCAAAATAGTAATGTTTTAATTCTTAAAAATTATGAAATTATTTTCTAAGACTACTCTCGCTATGGAAAATTGACATGAATTTTTGTGGAATTTTTTAAGCCACATACAATTTTCTATAATTATTTGAATAAAAAATGTATAAAAATTTAAAAAATTAAGATCTCTGTCTAGAGATCTCCTATGTCTTTGGAAAAATGCTCAAATTGTGCTTCTAGACAGAGGCTACAACATATAAAAATTTAGAGTTAAGATATTAATTCCATATGAATGGATCTAGATAGAGGCTCAATATATAAAAGTTCTATCTAGAGATCTTCTATGTCTTTGAAAAAATGCTCAAATTGTGCATCTAGACAGAGGCTACAACATATAAAAATTTTGGTCAAGATGATATCTCAACATGAATGGAGAATTGAAAAATCCCTAACACTAATTCATTTTTAAAAAATAATTTATAGAAGAATCCAATATGAATGGAGAATTGAAAAACTCCTAACCCTATTTCATTTTTTAAAAACAATTTATGCATCAAGTTAATGTGAAAATAATTTCACATGGTTTTCCTCTGTTCACTGAGCAAAAGAGTATTTTTATTTTATTTTTATGAATTTTCTATGCAAAGATATGGATTTTTTAAGTTTAGGAGCTATTTTCTGAATTTATTAAATATCCTATTTATTTATTCAAACCGCGGGCTAATCCTCGGATCCATCGAAAAGCCATGTGGCGCGCTCCTGTTCAACGCCGCCTTTCTAGCCAGCTGCCACGCGTCCCGCTGTTTCGTTCCGGATGATCATCCGGCTTGATCTCCGTCATCCATTCAATACACGCAAAGATGGACTGCATCCGTTCATCGTCCCCGATGGTCTTAACCGAGAGCCGTCCATTTTAGAATCTTAATATCTCTCTCATTTATTAATGGATTTTGATTATTATTGTTTTAAAATGTTCGTCTTGAAGAGACGAATACATCTATATGGTAAACATGCTATGAAATCAAACTATTGTAAATGTAGAGCTCGCGAAGGCTCTAGAAAGTAAGTGAGTTATACCTTTGCTCTGAGAGGTTTAGCCTCAATCAGAGATTCTTCACACCTTTGTTAGATCCCAAAGAGCTTAGGGATGAAGCCTCTGGCTCTGGTGTAAAGCCTATGTATATTATTTGATCAAGGCCGATTTTGGGTGTTGGTTGAGAGCTATGGTAGAGACTGTTTCAGAGGGGGGCTGTTGTGAAGGTGTAGGGCCAATTTATTTGGAGTTTGGTGCTGTGTAGGTTGGGATTACGATCCAATCGGAATTTGGTGCAGTGTAGGTTGGGATTGGAATTTGTCCTGGTTTCGGGCAGGAATTCCAGCTCAAAATTGGATCTATGTAGGTTGGGATTGGAATTTGTCAAGATTTTGGGCAGAAATTCAAACCCAAAATTGGATTTCTATGGTGGAATTGGGAGAGGGAAGTGGATTGAAATGTATTAAGGGTCTCCTACGGAAGCTCTTTAAGGAGTTTGGTAAGCTTTAGTGAAAATTTTTTTACCACACCATTATTCATGGTCGTGGGGTGGATTTTATATAAATTGGCTAATGGAAGGCTTAGCTGGCCAATGGAAGGGTTAACCCCACTGCTTAGGTGTCAAGCAGATGATCTCTCAACTCAATTTAGGTTGAGGTGGCTTTTTGGCATGAATTTGGGTTTTAGCCATGTGGGGGCTCACGGTTTTGGGCTTTAGCTTGGGTTAAGGTAGCTAACCAAGGGTTGGATCATGGTTAAGGCTTTTAATGATCAGTAAAAATGGCACCATAGGGTATGGACATGTGTTATGGCAAGTACCTTGATTTAACCTCTTTATTATCCCTTTAAGAATTTTTTTTAAGAAAATTAACCCTGAGATAAATATCAAGCTTAACCATGGGTTTGTGGCTGGCTTTAAACTCAACCCTAGAGTCTAGGATGAGTTAGGGTAAGGCTCATTTCACCATACCAAGCTCAATTGGTTTGGATTTGACCATAAGTCCAAGTCATGGTAAGGCTCATTTGACCATACCAAGCTCAATTGATTTGGATTTGACCATAAGTCGAAGGGGCTCATTTGATCATACCAAGCTCAATTGATTTGGATTTGACCATAAGTCCAAAAAGGTGCATGTGCCATACCAAGCTCAATTGGTTTGGATTTGACCATAAGTCCAAAAAAATGCTTATGACCAAATCTTGTGTTCAAACAAGGTCAGGCATGCCAATTGGCCCAATTAAATATGGAATTTGGTGTAAGAGACCATGAGGAACAACTTTCAGAATGGTGAAAGTCATTTTGAGGTCAATTGGTTAATCAATTTGGTTGATTTTTTATTTTTGACCCATTTTCGTGAAAGTCATTTCGAGGTCAATTGTTTAATCAATTTGGTGGATTTTTTATTTTTGACCCATTTTAAGCATGTTGGGCTAAGTTTGGGTCAAACTTGGGCTAGCCATGGGCTAAGTCCAAATTGATTGTTGTGGTTGGTGTAAAACATCATAATGAACAATTTTCATGAAGGATGAAAATTGTTTTGAAGTTGATTTGGTGGTCAATTTGGATGGATTTTGATGGGTTTTGGTTTTAGACCTAAATTAAGCATGTAGGGCTAAACATGGGTCAAACTTTGGCTATCTTTGGGCTAAGCTCAAATTTATTGTTGGGTTTGGTGTAAAATGTCATGATAAATAACTTTCATGAAGGATGAAAATTGTTTTGAAGTTGATTTTGTGGTCAATTTGGATGGATTTTGATGTGTTTTGGTTTTAGACCTAAATTAAGCATGTAGGGCTAAACTTGGGTCAAACTTGGGCTAGCTTTGGGCTAAGCTCAAATTGATTGTTGGGTTTGGTGTAAAATGTCATGATAAATAACTTTCATGAAGGATGAAATTTGTTTTGAAATTGATTTAGTGGATTTTGATGTAATTTGGATTTAGACCCAATTTAGGCATATGGATCTAATTTGGGTCAAACTTAAGCTAGCTTTGGGCCAAGCTCAAATTGATTGTTGTGTTTGGTCACAAATGACCTTATAAAAGATTTTCAACAAAAAATTGGATGCCAATTTGAGGTTTAAGGCATTTAATTGTTGAGATTTGGGCTGTTAGCCAATATTGGGGCTAATTTGGGGGTTTTGGTCAAAGATGGTCAAATTGACCAAATTAGGTGTAGTGGGAAAAAATGAAATTGGAGATATTTTGGATTTATTGGGATTTTTTTTAGGAATTTTTGGATTTTTGGGCCATGGAGGGGCATTTTGGTAATTTGGTCATTTTTATCAGTTTTGGCAAATTTGGATGTATTCAAAGTGTTTGAAAAGAGTTTTGATCAGTTTTGGGTATTTTGGCAAAATTTGGGAATTTTGGCCAAATTTGGGTTCCAAGGGCAGTTAGGTAATTTGGAGGTGTCTAGGGGCAAAAGGCCAAGTTGGGCATTTCAAGTAGAATTAGATAAATATCCATTCTAAATGAACCATGGATCAATGAAATCCCCATTTTGGGCTCTCATGTATTGATCTTAGCCAGGGTATTGTGGGGTATGGTATACCTTAACTCCAAATCAACACCCACGCTAAGTAGTCCTATAGGAACTCTCCTTGAGTTCCCTCATAATGATCTTACCTACTAAGTGCTAGGGTTAAGATCAATATGAGGAATTTCAAGTTGAGTAAAAAGAAGAGTTTTGAATTTCTAATGATGGTTAAGATCAATATGTGGAATTTCAAGTTGAGTAAAGAGAAGAGTTTTGAATTTCTAATGGTGAGGATACCTTTTCTAGTTTTCTAAGACTAGTCAATAGAGAAACCTTATGGCTAGACCCTAATGGTGAAGGTACCTTTTCTAGTTTTCTAAGACTAGTCAATAGGAAAGTCCTATGGTAGACCTAGGCTTGGTACATTTTCTAGTTTTCTAAGACTAGTCAGTAGGAAAGTCCTATGGCTAGACCTAGGCTAAAAAAGTTTCTAGACCTCAACCAAAAGTGAGGTCAACAAATGGACCCCCAATAGGTGTGGATGGCTAGACCTAGGCTACTAAAGAAGTTTCTAGACCTCAACCAAAAGTGAGGTCAACACTAGTGCTCTACAATTATGAATTAGAAAGAACTATTAGAAAAATAAGAAAAGTAAATAATATAGAAAAAAGATAAAAAATTTCAAGAAATGACAAACTAAAATAATCAAAATACTGAAATTAATCAAGAGTTTAGATCTTTAAGAGATTATGCAACCCCTACAGTAGGTGAACTTCATTAGTATTCAAAAAACTTTAGTTGTGGCTAATTCATTTGAACATAAACCTATGATTATCCAAATGGTATCAAATAATCAGTTTGGGGGAGCACCAACTGAAGTTTCAAAGTTACACCTCGCTAATTTTTTAGAATTGTGTGTTGCATATAAATATGATGGTGTTTTGGATGATACTATTAAACTTAGACTTTTCCCATTATCACTGAGGGATAAGGCTAAGATAAGGTTAAATTCATTAGCACCAAGATCTATCAGAACTTGGGGTGATTTAGCACAAAAATTCCTTGCTAAATATTTCCACCTTCAAAAACTGTGAAGCTTAGAAATGAAAATACATCCTTTTGTCATTTTGAAGGGGAGGGAATGATTTAAAGAACTATAAAAAAGTGTCCACACCATGCTATACTAGATTGATTAATAATTCAAACCTTTTACAATGGATTAGCGGGATCTCTTAGATTTATTGTCGATGCCGCAGTTGGTGGTTCATTGAAGTCAAAACCATTTCATGACGCTTATGCTTTAATTGAAAAGATGACTGCTAATAATTTTCAATGGCATTCTGAGAGGGTAAATTCAAGGAAATCAGCCAATTTTCATGAATGTGATGCTTTTGCAATTTTAGCAAATCAATGTGCTACAATTTCAAGGAAGTTAGAACACTTTGGAATAAATTTTTCTTAACCAAATTCAATGATTGAAGAGAATTCATTGGGCTAAATGGTAAATTCTTAAACATTATTAGAAACTTTAAATTCCATAAATAATAGGCCAAATAACCCATATTCAAACTATTATAATCCAAGTTGGAAAACTCATCTTAACTTTAACTGGAATAATAATAATCCAGGTGGTAATAATCAGCAATGGGGGAACAACCAAGTAAACCCATTGGGAAACTGGAACAACTAAGGTAATAGTCATTATAGATGTACTTATCCTCTAGATTTTAATAGTAATCCATAATTTAAAGAGAAAAAGTTGTCTATATAAGAAGTGGTGTTACAGATGGGAAATCAGTTACAAAGTCAAGGAGCTACATATAGAAAAATTGAGAATCAACTGGGACGAATAGCAAAATCCTTAAGTAATAGATCCAAAAGAACACTTCCTAGTAATACTGAGGTAAATCCAACATACCAAAATAAAGAGCAAGTAAAATTTGTTCAAATTAGAAGCGGAAGAGAGTTGGAAGGTAGAGTTCAAAAAGAGATTAAAGTAGAGAGAGAAGAAATTAAAGAGCCTAAAGAGGACGCTCCAAAAGGTTTAGAGAGCCATATTTATTCACTAAAATTTGACTCGGAAAAATTACCACCTCCATTTCCTCAGAGACATCATCAATAAAAGTTGGATAAACAATTTTCAAAATTTTTGGATATCTTTAAAAAGCTTATGATTAGTATTCCATTTGCTAAAGTCTTAGAACAAATGCCTAGCTATATGAAGTTTATGAAGAATTTTCTTAACACAAAAAAGAAGTTTGAAGATAACGAGACTGTTGCACTTAGTGAGGAGTGCAGTGATATAATTCAAAAAAGCATTCTGAAAAGCTTAAAGATCCTGGTTGCTTCACAACTCCATGTGCAATACGAGACAATTTTTTATGGAAAATTTTTATGTGATTTAGGTGCAAGCATTAACCTTATGCCATTATCAATATTTAAAAGACTGGGATTATGAGAAATATCTCCTACTACTGTAACTTTGCAGTTAGCAAATCATTCAATAACATGTCCTAAGGGAGTTATAGAAGATATTTTAGTGAAAGTGGATTAATTTATCTTTCCTGCTGATTTTATTATGCTAGATATGGAGGAAGATTAAGAGCCTATCATTTTGGGAAGACCTTTCCTAGCTACAAGAAGGGCAATGATAGATGTGAAAAAAGGGGAATTAACTATGTGCATCAATGATCAAACAGTTACTTTTAATATTTCAAAATCAAAGAAGTATTCTAAAAAAGGTAAACATGATGAATGTTACAGAATGGATGTAATAAGATATTTGAGTGAATACCATTTCAAAACAAATTATGAAGAGAAATCTGAAATGAAAGAGTTGGAACATGAGCAAGATGAGGAATTATAGCAATCTGATGATTTTCATGAAGAAAATTCAAATTATGTTCGAGAAAGTTTTGAAGTTTTGGACACGACAGAAAAAGAAAAATTTTTTTTTCCATGAATTGAAAAATCGCCTGAACTTGTATTGAAGTTACTTCATAAACACTTAAGATTTTCTTTTTAGGTTATTCCTCAACATTACCAAATCTGATTTCCTCAAATTTAACTTTAGAAGAAGAATAGAGTTTAATAAAAACTTTGAAGAGTTATAAGAAAGCCTTTGGATGGACAATTTCTTAAATTAAAGGAATGAGTCCTTCAATTTGTATGCATAGAATTCATATGGAAGAAAACTGCAAACCCAGGGCTGATCCTAAAAGAGATTGAATCCTATTATGAAAGAGATTATTAAGAAAGAAATTTTAAAGTGGTTAGATGCTGGAATTATCTACCCTATTTAAAATAGTGTATGGGTTAATCCAATTCACTGTGCTCCTAAGAAAGGAGTGACCGTAACTATGAATGAACATAACGAGTTAATACCAATAATACAAGTCACAGGGTGGCAGATATGTATTGATTATAAAAAATTAAATCTTGTCACTAGGAAATATCATTTTCCAATACTCTTTTTAGATCAAATCTTGGATAGACTAGTTGAACATAAATACTTTTGTTTTCTGAATGGATATACTGTTATCACCAGATACAAATAGCTCCTGCAGATCAAGAGAAAATAACTTTTATTAGTCCTTATGGTATATTTTTGTTTATAAGAATGCCATTTGGCTTATGTAATGTCCCAGCTCCATTTCAAGGATGTATAATGGATATTTTATGTTATTTAATTGACAAAGGAATTGAAGTTCTTATGGATGATTTTTTAGTGTTTGGAACTTTATTTGAATCATATTTAGAACATTTATCAAGTGTTCTTAAGCACTACGAAGAACAATTTTAGTCCTTAATTGGGAAAAATGTTAATTTATGATTGTAGGAGGAATTATTTTAGGACATCATATTTCAAAAAATGGTATGGAGTAGATCCTACAAAAACTCAAGTGATCGCTAATTTACCTCACCCAACAAATGTGAGGGAAATTACGAGTGTTTAAGGACATGCCCGATTCTACATACCATATATTAAAGACTTTTCAAAAGTTGCTAAGCCTCTATTCCATTCGCTTGAAAAAGATGTAATTTTTAATGTTGATAAGGAGTGCCTAAGAGATTTAGAGCTATTAAAAGAAAAATTAATCACTACACCAATTATTGTTTCACTAGATTGGGAAAAGCCTTTTCAATTAATATGTGATTTAAGTGATTATGTTATTGGAGTTGTTTTAGGACGAAAGCATGATAAGGTTTTCAAAGTAATTTACTATGTCAGTAGAACTCTTAACAAAGTTCAAATTAATTATACCACAACTAAAAAAGAGTTATTAGCAATAGTATATGTTTTTGATAAATTAAGATCATATTTAAATGGAACAAAATGTGTTGTACATACATATCATTATGTTATTAAATATTTAATGAAAAGAATCATGCAAAAACAATATTAATAAGATAGATTCTTCTTATGCAAGAATTTGACTTTGAAATATTAGATAGAAAGTGAACTGAGAATCAAAATGTCGATCATCTATCCAGGCTTGAATTTGGAAAATCACTATTTTGAAGAAGAAATTAATGAACATTTTCTATATGAAGAATTGTTTAGTATTAATGAGTGGTGTATTCCATAGTATGCCAACATTGTGAACTTTATTGTTAGTGATATTATTCCATATGATCTGACATACCAACAGAAGATGAAATTTTTATCTAAAACTAATACTTCTTTTTGAGATGACCCATTTTTTATATAAACAAGGGAAGATTCTAACTATTTGAAGATGTGTACCTTTAGAAGAAACTTATGAAATTATCCAAAAATGTAGTAATTCTAATTTTGGGGGACATTTTGGTGTTGACAAAACAACAAATGTTGACCTCACTTTTGGTTGAGGTCTAGTTTTTGCTCTTTAGTAGCCTAAGGTCAAGCCATAGGACTTTCCTGTTAACAATTCCTAGAGGACTAGAAAGGAACCCTCACCATTAGAAATTCTACTCTTTTTTGCTCAACTTGAAGTTCAACATATTGATCTTAACCTCTAGCTCTCAGCAGGTGGGGTCAATATGGGAGAGCTCCAGGTGAGTCCCCATATGATTTCTTAGCCATAGGGTTAGCCCTTTGATGGTGTGCTCTTGGTTGCTCTCACACACACACACTTGCACATTACACTCCCACTCACTACCTTAAGCCCAAGCCTACCTGATTTTGATCCCTTGACCCTTTTGGGAGACTCATGTAGATGGTCCCCTAGACCCACTAGCCCCAAGATATGGCTTAGCTAAGATCAGTACATGAAGGACCCAAAGTAGGGAATTTTATTGGTCCATGGCTCATGTATGGTGATTGACACCCCAATTTTACCAAAATACCAAACTTAGCCTTTTGCCCCCAAATCCACCCAATTTACCAAATTGCCCTTGAATTCCCAAAATTGACCAAAATTCCCAAAATTACCTAAAGCACCCAAATTTGTTCAAAAATCATTTCAAAGCATTTCAAACCACTCAAATTGTCCAAAACACCCCAAAATTTTTAAAATTACCAATATATCCCTCTTTTTGCTAAGATTATCAAAATACCCTTGGTGATTCAAATTGTCCCAAAGCATTCCAAATGACTTGAAATGTCCCCAAAATTAGTTTGAACCACTCCATTGAGCTCAAGATGATCAATTTGACCTATTTTGCCTAGAATCCCCAAATTGCCTTTAAAGACCCAATTACCCCTATTCACCCCCAATGTCCACCAATTTGATCCCAATTTCCCCTAATTTCAATTCTAACCACAAATTCATCATGCCCAACTTGATTGAAATCAAATCCAAGCCCATTTGACCCAAATTTGAGTTCAATTTTAACCCAAATCCAAAAGCCCCAATTTGACCCAAAACCAAAATCTCACTCAATTAAACCCAAATCTATCCAATTACTCCAGTTTTGAATCATGAACTCTTCAAAACACTCCCCAATATTCAATTGAGCCTTCAATTGACCTTGTTCAAGCCTTAATTTCATTCAAAATTAACTTGGATCAAAACCCCCAATTTTGCCTCAAATTAGCCATATCCCCAAATTCAACCAAATTAAGCCCCATATCCCCAAAATTTCATTTCAATTTATATCTAAAACTCTTCATGACAATCCTTAGGGCCAATTTGAACCATCAATTGGGCACTAGCCAAATTCTAGCCCAACTCAAACCCAAGTCTAACCCAACACCCCCAAAATTAACCAAATGATCAAAATCTTTCAAATTGATCTTCAAAATCAATTCAAAATCACTCAAAATCTTTTCCAAACTCTTTGTGACAATCATCTATGTCATCTTGATCAATCAATAGAGTCTAATGTTATGTTTAGCCTAAGCCAAACCCAACTTCAATCCAATTTGACCCAAACTGAACCCATGCACCAAAATTGATTAAGCCATGCCAAATTGATCAAACCAAAGCCTCTATAGCCACCTTCGGAACCCTAGAGACCACGCTAGACTCACCTAGCTCACCCTACATGGGCTATGGAATAATGGTTCCTTGATTTAAGGGATCTTATCCCATTTTTTGGCCTAACTCAAAATACCTTTGTCATCATGCCTTACCATTAGTGTTTAACCATCATTAAGCACCCCATGGCCTCCCTGATCCCAGAAGTCACTAAACTCTATCTAGTCGGCACCTCAGTCACCATTAACAGCCAGCCCAATGGAGCCTAAGTGGCCAAAACCCAAAATTAAACCTCCTTGAGTTGGCTAAGTCTCATTGGCCATTAGAGCCTTTCTTCCCTTCACCTCAGCAAGCTTTAGCACTCAATTACCAGCCCTGAAATTTTCCAGGCG
Organism: Phalaenopsis hybrid cultivar; assembly: GCA_002079205.1. Classification (NCBI taxonomy): domain Eukaryota; kingdom Viridiplantae; phylum Streptophyta; class Magnoliopsida; order Asparagales; family Orchidaceae; genus Phalaenopsis; species Phalaenopsis hybrid cultivar. Next base: position 107,995 of record JXCR01142187.1, read on the forward strand.
GAGATGGCTTTAAATGGAACTCTCCATGGAAAAAGGGAAGAGTTCTAGAAACCTTGGGGAAAACCTGCTAAAATCTCACCACAGCCTCTCCCAACCTTCTTAAGTTCAATCTCCTTGCTCTCAGCCACTCCACAGAGCCAATTTGTTTCACTAAAATTTGCCCCAAAACTAAAAGAGATTTCTCCACAGATCCACAGTGAACCAAACTCCAATTAACTATGCACACACCATTCCTTGAGTGAGAGGAGTTGATTCTCCACAAAAGCCCCATCAAAGAGAGCCTCTAGCATAACCCTAGACTAACACCTGAAATTGGCCTTAGTCAAAATCGTACCTAGGCAATTCACCACAGTCTAGGACTTCATCTAAAGGTTTGTTGGACTCATTTGAAGTTGCTACAACCATTTGATTGAGGCCTCCCCTCCCAGACAAAGGTATTTAGCCTCAACCCTAAATTGAGCTTAAATTGATTCTTCATATGTATTTGTTGTATTTCATACCATGTAAACCGCATGGATGTGTTCATCTTGAGTATATGAAGGTGTAAAAACAAACCCAAAGTGATTTGGTTGATTCTAGCTTGAGATCTTAAGGTTTTAGTGTGAACGACTTATAGATTAGGTTAGTTGGCGACGATGAACGGATGTCCTCCAATTGCACGTGTATTGGATGGAAGGATGAGAACGGGTTGGACGGGTTTATGGAACAAAAATGTGGGCTAATGAGGCGGCTAAGTGGCTAGCGACGTTGAATAGTGAATTTAACATCGCATGGATACTTCAAAGCGGACGAGGATCCAATCAATCCCGCGGGGTTTAAATAAAAAATAGGCCTTTTTAAGTTAATTAAATGCCAAAACTTTAAAAATTCATAACTTTACATAGAAAATTCATAAAAATAAATTAAAAATACCCACTTGCTCAGTGAACAAAGAAGAATAATGTGAACCAAAAATAAAAATTACTTATTGACTCTTTGATTTTTAATTAATTAAATACTCTCTGTGGTATTTCAATTCATTATGGCTAACCATTGCTTGAAATTTTTAGGGTTTATTTCTAATGATAGAGGCTATGTTCTCTAATTTTTCTGAGGTCAAAGGACATATCTATGCTTCTAACACTAATTTTCAAGCTAAGATGTCTATTTTAGCTTAAACTAATTACATAAATTAAAATACTACTTGGAACATTATGGGATAAAATTTAGTAGGTTTCCTGTGGTCAAAGAAGCTTAGGAAAAATATTATGATGGTTTGAATAATTTATACATTTTAGTATTTAAATAAGTATGTATAACTTGTATTAATTTATGTAAATTAAATATTAACCAAAAATTGACAAAATCAATTCAACACTATGCCTAAAAATCATGTTAACCCACTGTGAAAATTTGGAAATTATTTGATTCAATTTAAGCGCTAAAGTTGATTTTTTAAGAAACATGTTATTTTTGTACAAAAATAATTATATTAAATTAAATACACTTAGGAAAAGTATGAAAAGTTTTTCTGAGGTCCTTGTGATCAGGAGCACTTAGGAAAAATAAAAGCTATTTTTGATAAAATAATTGACTTTTGAGCTACATTTTAAATTAGAAATAATTAAAAATAGTTAAAAATTCCAAAAATATAAAAAAATTTAAAAATGTGCCTAATTGCTTTCCGATCACTTAGGACTCATTAAAGTATTTTTAAAATTTTTCTAAGTTAAAAATAAAATTTTTAAAGGCTTGAAATCTATTTTCCTTATTTTCTCATTAAAAAAAATATAATAAGTAAATTAAAAATCATAAAAATATAAAATTGTTTCTCTTAGTTCTTTGAGCTTAGAGAGGTTTGATAAAAATATAAAAATAATTATTTCTAATTAAATTATATTTTTTGAATAATTAAAACATTCTTTTGAAGTCAATAAATAATTAAATAATAATTAAATTTTGATTTGAAAAAATCATGGTATCTTGTCTAAGTGTTTAGGGAACCTCTAATAAGTTTTCCCATGAATAAAAATTTTATTTTGATTAAATAAATCAATATTGAAAATCATATTTTTCTAGGTTTAAATAATTATTTAAGTTAAATACAATTTTGAAAAAAATCACATTTTCTCCTCTCATGTTTTAATTGTTCCATGGGCAGGGTACTCTAAAATCCTTAAAGTCACTTGAATTATGCTTAATGAGTTATGAGGTCAAGAGCCCCAAGAGAAAAGTGGTAAATTGATATTTTGATGCCTTAATCAAAATTTAGGATTAACTAAAGGGATGAATGGGTAATTTTGATCCTAATGAATATGACTGGATGATTGAAATATAATGGATAAAAGGTAGAAACCAACCTGCCACCTATCTATGATAAGAATGAAATTGAAATTTGTTAAATTGTCATGGCTTGGAAGTTAATAAAAAATTAGATGGTTCTCAAGTGATGGGCTTAAGTTAGAGAAATGATATGTAATTTATTTTAATTCCATAATTAATGATGTTCTAATCTCTTAATCCAAATCCATATCACCTAAATTAAAATTCTAACATTTGTTAATCTTTTTCCCATTAAGATTGTTAAGCGCTTGGTAGTGATCTAGGCTTGATATTTGAATTCATTTAATAGGATTTAGAAGGATAACATGATTGATGATAAACACTACCAAACACTGCAAGCCTAACCTTAGTGGTGGGTACAAAATCTTTAATAACCCAAATTTGCCTTAGGGGCATTCACCTACATAACTTTTAAGTAAAATATCAACTGATTAATTGAGTACCCTATCCTCGTGATGATTAAAATGTCAAGTTTCATCGAGTAGTCAGGTAATTTCAACTTAACCTGGGGTGATTAATAGAACACTATGATAAGTTCAAAATGAACTCAGATGTTTCAAGAAATCTTTAAAGCAATTCAGGGTCATTCCCCAGACACTTTGAAATCTCTTAGATGTTTTGAAGGACAAACTGAATTTGTTGTATTTTGTTCTAAAATCATCCATTAAGATCTTTCGAGACTCAATAAGTCATAAGTTTGAGGTCTGTTAAATACACCTTCATCTACTCTTGCAATTTCAATTTATTGAAAAACTATATACATGTTGCAAAAGCTAACATTTCAGGTGGAGGAATAGGAAGAATCAATAGGTACGCTTTTAAGTTATTGCACTATAATTTACTTACCTTTCTGTATCTCTTGTTTCCTGCTTGTAGACTTGCTTGTCAATTAACAAGGTCACCCTGCATGTCAAAACTAAAATTTTTAGGATAGCCACAGAATTGAAACCAAAATTAAAATTAAGAAATCAAAACAAGATAAAATTCACCGTCACAACAGTCAAATTATAAAACAACTCAAAATTTAATCACAAACAAAACAACAAAAATGAAAATTGCAACTAAATTAAAACGTCTCTATCAGATGATCGAGAATCCCTCAGAGGAGGTAACCTACGGTTGCTAACGAGATTTCTCATGGTCTAAATGAAAGTATGTCACTCATTGATTTGAGGTTATTAAATTCATTTAGACTAAGTGAATTTGAAGAAAATAGTGATGTCGGAATGACAGAACTGTGGGATCCTAACCGATGTTGCTCTAATCAACTTTTACTCCCCCCCCCCATGATTGAACTTCAACCTGTCATTTAAACCTTTAAATCTTAGAATTTAGGACTGCTACTTCACCGAAGAGCCTAGAGCTAGCTTTGTGGGCAGCCTTCTGCAACAACAATCTACAACAACATGAGGATCTACAACAACACATCCATCCTTAGAATTAAACAAAAAACCAAAGGATTTAGAGGTCGTCCGCCTAGTGTGACATAAATCCTCAGCTTTTTCTTTAGGCCTTTGTATTGTTCTGCTATACAATTTAGACCCTAACCTGTTCTAGGATTCTGAGTTTGTTGTTTGTCATGACCTAAGTCCTTACATTTTTCAGGCTATTTGTGCAACCGTCTTACACAAATGTAAGCCCTAATTAATAAAGATGGCAGAATGACACACATAATTTCTTCTTGAAGTTAAAGTCAAATCATAGGACAGCTTGGGAAGTCATCGAGGTTCTTCTCAGGATCCATGATATCCAGTAGTTATTCTTCCTATGGATTCAAAAATTAATGTTCTAAATTTGAGCCATTCCCATTTTACACCTCTTTGTCCAATATTTTTGAAAAGTCTTACCCTTTGAAACTCCTTGAAGACAATATCCTCTGATTTTTATCAAGAGTTTTCCTAGACAACTTTGATTATCTAAGATGTAATTAACTATAAAGGCTTGCCTTTATAGGAAAATTTCAAGAACCCAGCTTAATATAAACCCCATTTAATTTTTTGTATTAAATAGGGGAACTGTCGATCAACATAAAAAATGGTTTTTCGCAGACCTAAGTGGATGTAATAAATTCTTTAGTTTATTTAATCGAGCCCTTACCAGTAAGTTGTGTGTCTACCCTTTGGGATAGATGTGTTTCTTGCGATATTAGGCTCATTTATTTAAACTACTGAGGATATGAGGTCGTTCTGGTCTTATATTTTAAAAATTTAAAATACTAATTTTTCCCATATTATATATATAAATTAAATTAAATTGGGCATCAGGATATCCATTTTGGCAATCGATAATTTCCAATTTGGCGACCGACAACAAAATTTTTCTATTTGGATTTTACTAGCCTACAATCTTTAGAGATGTTAACACTTATATCAAAATTTGTAAGCGATGTCAACGAGTAGGCACTATTTCTAGGAGAAATAAGATGACCCTCAATTATATGTTGGAAGTTGAGATATTTGATGTTTGGGGATTAGATTTCATGGGACCATATATACCATCTTTTAGAAATTTATATATATTATTAGCAGTAGACTATATATCCAAATGGATAGAAGTTATTGCTTTACCTTTGTGTGATGCTCAAAATATTTTAAAGTTTTAAGAATGAATATATTTATAGATTTGGAATGCCAAGAGTGATCATAACTAACAGGGGAAGTCATTTCAGAAATGCAATAATGAAAAAATTACTAAAGAAATATCATATCAACCATTGAATTGCTACTACTTATCATCCTCAGACAAGTGGTATGGTTGAATTATCGATCGTGAAATTAAAAGAATATTGGAAAAGTCTATGAATCTAAAAAAATGGATTGGTCAGTCAAACTTGAATATGCTTTGTAGGCTTATAGGACTGCATATAGAACTCATATAAAATGTCCCCATATAGGCTTATATTTGGGAAATCTTGTCATTTACTAATTGAACTTGAGCATAAAGCATACTGGGCTATTAAGGAATTCAATTATAATTTAAAGGATGCTGGTGATAAAAGACTATTACAATTAAATTGGCTTGAAGAGATAAGGAATGAATCTTATGAGGTGCTAAAATTCATAAGGAAAAGATGAAGATGTGGCATGATCGGAGTATTCTTACTAAAAATTTAGAGCCAGGGCAACAAGTTTTGTTATATAATGCAAGATTAAAATTATTTCCAAGAAAACTTAAGTCCACGTGGATGGGCTCATTTGTTGTGATAAAAGTTTATCCCTATGGACCTATGGATATCAAGAAATCCTAAAACTGAGAAAATATTCAAAGTGAATGGTCATCGATTAAAACCCTATTATTTATGGGATAAACTTAAATTAAATAATCTTATGTTGTTGGGTCAACCAAAATAAGCACTGGTTACATCGGGTTGACAATGTTAAACCAAGGGCTTTATGGAAGGCAACTCATAGTTATCAGTGTGTATCTATTTTGAATGTTATGTTGTTGTGTTTGATTTAGAAAATGTGTTAGTATTTTTGAAGATATAATGATTTACTGATGATTCTAAAACCTTAATTGATAACTTAGACATGTTAGAATGTGTATTTGGACGTTAAGCAAACTTGTGCTAAAGTAAGCACCGACGCTTAAGCGCCAACACTAGACGCTTAAGCGTAGTAGTTAAAAAAATGTGCTAAATTAAGTTTCTAAGAGAATTAAACCTGTTTTAGTGGGTTTAAACGTGATTTACTGGTTTATGAACGTGTGTAGTGGGTCTAGGCTTCATCCAAGGCCTAGAAATAACATTGAATGAAGAGAATTCTCACGCCACTTCAAATTTTCATCCTAAAGTCTAAGTGAAGAGTGTGAGAACTTACAAAAATGTCTTCTTAGAAGATTGAAAGGAAAAAGAAAGAAGAAGTCATGAAGAAAATTTTTGTTAGTTAAGTGCACAAAAGTAATACAACTAATTCGTAGCCATTAGTATAGGAATAGAGGAGAAGATCACAAAGATTGAGGTCTATGTGGCTTCAATTGAAGTGAAAGTGAATAAGGCTAACGCACATTTGGATCATATTGGATGGCAACTTAAAATGCAATTTATCCATACAAGTTTTATAGAAGAAGTGGACAAGGCTATGTACCAGAAAGACAAATGGATTGAAGAAGACTCAACTAGAGTTCTTCACCACCATCCATTCTATCTAATTTATATTCCAAGTGCCCCAAGAGAAACAAATGAAAGTCATGAATTTGTTTAACGAGAAGGAGAATGGAATTTAGATCTATAGTCTAGTTATTTGTTTGATGTTAGTGTTTGTTTGTTGTTGGTGTCTTGATGTTAGTTTTAAGTTTGTTTTATGTGTTTTTATGTTAATTTATTTAGTATTTGAAGTATGTGATTAGGAATTATATCATCTAAGTATCTTTGGATTAAGAAATTATGTGTCAATGATGTTTGTATTTGTTTGTGAATTAATGAAGTAATTGTTTGTGTGTGTAAAATTTTGTGTTGAATAAAATTTGTAAAAATTGGTGAATTTGGAGAAAGAGGAGAATTGAAGGGGAGGAAAATAGTAATTAATATTTATAAAACCAATTAGGGGTGGTTGACTTAAGCTATATGTGCGCTTCACTTAAAATCAAAAATATTAAAATTTATGCACTCGTTACTAAGCGCCAAAACCCAGCGCTTAAGCCTTGATTCAGTTAAATCGATTTACAAACAATTAAAGATGAAAATTTGAGCCAAAAAATGCCATTTTTACCGACTATCATCTTTTTCCTCAAGATTTCGGGATTTTGAAACCTAGGGCTCCTTCTAAAGTGAAAATTTCTTGGTGGAATTATGCCAAATTTGCTAAATTTCATCTTTGCAAGGTAAGAGATTCAATTCTATGTAAGAATTTTTAATTTTCACCATGTCTTTTGAGTACATTAGGAATTTATCTGAAAAATCACTATTCATGGTGAAAATTTAAGAAAAATCTATGGAAATACAAGGAAATGATAGTTTAAGCTTTTGGAAGTTGAGTTTAGTGATTTAGACTTAAGTTTTGGATTTATTATAAATTTTATGTGATTTTTAGAAATGACACCAAAAATGAAGAGGAGCAAGGGTAAGTCTAACTTTGGTTCCAGTAAATTTGTTAGTTCAAAAGCTCAGGATAGATACACAGAAGCGATGTAATCAAGAAATTTGATTTCTGAGCGATGTTTCAAAAATCTGGGCAGAGCATTTGAAGATTTAATGGTTCGCCGATAGTGGGAACAATTTTGTTATTTTTTTTTGCTGTAGCGGTAATTTCTATGGTTCAGGATTTTTATGCTAATCTCCATAAAGCTGAGGAAGATCAAGTTATGGTCAGAAGAAAATCAGTAGCTTTTTCCTTTGAGGTAATTAATTTGTTTTACCAGCTGCCCCCAAGTGTGTTATGTTTTTATTAAAATTATAATCCTACTGAGGAAGAATTAGATGAGATTATATCTTCATTGATTGAGAGAAAAGGATTATAGAAAATAACAAATGAAAGGAGAGTAAATTTCCCTGCTTCAAAGCTTGATTCCATGTCAAAAGTGTGAAACTATTTTATTTTAGCTCGTCTACTCCCTACAAATCACCTTCGTGAAGTAACAAGAGAAAGAGCCACTCTAAATTATTGTATTCAACAGTTTAAGCTGATCAATATTAGATCCTTGATCTATTAGCCGATCACTAGTTCTGCTATAGCTGCCACTATTGTAGGTTTGGGATTTACATCCTTAATCTTTTCTTTATGTGAGCAAGCTGGTGTCAGATTTGATAGTTAGGAGGAGATTTTGTAGCCTGTAAATCCTATCACAAGGGTTAATGTGAAATCTTATTCAAAACATTCTATATTTGGCTGAAGAGGAAGAGTTTCTAAAGGTTCAGGTGCTTCTACATCTCTTGCTTCCACTTCAAGTGCGTCTACATCGCAATGTCAGTATACTAATTTTGATTCGCAAGCACAATTAATGCAAAGAATGTTAGATGAAATCAACTATATGACGAATAAGGTACTAAATTTAGAGAGCTATGTAGATTATATTGATAATTATATGAAGAGACATAGTGACTATGAAGAAAAATATTACTCATCTTTGGAAAGCCTTATCAAAGGTGACCAAAGTGTGGTATTTCCTTCATATCCACAATACCCTTCATATGAGCCTACAACTTTTTGGGATAGTGATGACGATGATGAGGAGGAGGAGGATTAATTTAAATTGTTTATATTTAAATTGTGAACTTTATGTGTTGTAGTTGTATTATACTGCTACTATGTTATTGGTTATAATTGTTTAGACTGCTACTATTATATGTGTTTTGTTGAATTAGATACTGTTGTGATGCATTTGTGTTGTTGTGAGTAGTTCTATTTTATTTTTGTGGTAGTAATTGAGTGAACAGTGTTGTTTAGTGTAATTTGTTGGTTTATGTAGAATTTAATCCAAAGATATTAAGAAGGTTTAGAGTTTTACTAACTTTCACTTAAGAACTTCATGTTTAAGTTTTCAATTTACTACTATGTATTTTTTTTATCTTGTAGTTATGAATTTATGTTAGTGTGTGCTTATTTGCTTTTATGTTATCCTCCACTGCATAGAAGTCTAATGAATCTCTTATATGTTAAAATTAAGTTAAATTTTGAGCAATTAATTTTTACTCATGATTCCAATTTTTGTACTTCTTTATTAAGGGTATAAAAATTCCTGTAAGCATGTGATTTTTTACTTTTCATTTCTGCCTGTATATATGATCCTAAAATGTTTTATCTTACCAAAAATTTAAGTTTGGGGGGATGAAAATAATTTTTCAAAACTTGAATTTTTTTTGTTCTCAAATGTACTACAAATAAATTTGATTTTGATTGGAAGGAAATGAATATGTATATAAAATTATATTAGGGAAGTAAATTTTCAAATATAGAAATGAGTAAGAAAATTTAGTTAAACACATAGTAATGAAGATAAACTTAAAGTTAAAATTTTTTTTTAATGTAGAAATAATAGATATTGTGTAACTATATTTAGTAGGAGAAGTTGTATTTTTGAAAAATATAGAAGGATTAGATTTTTATTTTCAATACTTAACTTTCTCTTATTAAAAATAATTTTTAAAACTATTATTATATTTTTAAGTAAAGGATATATATCAAACCTTTGCTTTAGGAAAGGAAGAGTGGAACTAAAAACCATTGAAGGTCTATCCAGATATAGTAACCCTCACGTGAAAAAGAAAAAGAAAAAGAAGAAAGAAAAAGAAAAGAAAAGAAAAGAGAATTTGAAATAGGGAGGAGAAGCTTGAGGATTAGTGCCTAATCAAAAATTGATTCCACATATGATTTTTTTAAAGTATAAGATTTGAGAAACTCTTAAGCTTAAAGATATAATATAGTAAGTATAATTATTTTTAATAAAAATTTTTAAGTGGAGAAGATAGAACGCTTAAACTCTATATTTAGAGAATTTATAATTATTTCTGAACTACATAAGAACTCATATTTTTAGACTTCTTTACATTAAAGATATCTAAACTCTAAGTTGGTCTCATTTACTAAAATTTTTTTTCTAAGTTGGACTACTATATTTCTAGATTAAAATTTTAGAATATACTAAAGAAAATCATTTACATAATCTACTTATTTTGGTTTTGAAAGATTGGAGTGTCACTTAAAGACAAGTAACATTTTAAGTTTGGGGGATTTTAATACACCTAAAATATATAGCATTTTTGTACATATTTTTATACCTATTTTTGAGGATATTGCACTTTAATGGAAGGTATTTTATGTTTTTCTTTCAGGTCTAGTTAAATGGATGAAAATGGTGAAATGAGTGAAAAAGGATCAATTTTGGAGCAAAATTGAAGAAGGTGTGCAAAAGAACTGTGGCACCTAAACACCCAAGACTAGCGCATACGCGCTAGAATAACAGAGAAGGCCGCACTTAAGTGTTGAGGACCTCGAACTTAAGTGCCAGAGGTAGTTATTTGATGATTCAATGAATTTACACAAATTTTTGAAAGGGTGTTTGAAGCAGCTCTTGGTGAAAACGTGGTTTATGGTTAGACACTAAAATAAATTCAAATGGCTATTGAAAGGAGGCAACTCCTGGAAGATTCATTGAATGTGGACATATTTTTTAATAGACACCAAAGCACCTTTTGGAAAGTTATAATAGAAGATTTGGATTGAATGATTGAAGATGCTCAATTAGCCACTGCATCCCCTCTCTTTGAGACTTCTTTCTACCACTCTTATCATAGAATTAGGATACCTTTAGAGAGAAGAATGGGAGGAGTTGTAGTGTGTTAGTAGAGAGTATTGTAAGAGAAATGAAGAGGAGAGATTGAAATGAACTTCAAGAGTTTGGTGGAGAGGAATTTGAGATAATTATTTATCATTGTGACTATATTTTGTTTTAATTTAGACTTCTTATGTGTTTACATGATTTCGACTTTTAAACTTAAGTGTTATTGTGTTTTCTCCATGAATTATGAGTGGTTTTCTTTATCTTTTTCCTTAAAAAGATAAGTAATTAAGTGTTGGATGAAAGTTGTGGGAAGTATTGATCTTTAACGCCGGAATAAGTTGTGATGATTAATCCTTGTACATCATTTGCTTCTTGATTTGGTTTATTAAGATGTTAATATATTTTGTGATAACATGAAAGATCCGAGATGGTTTTGTATCAGTCAATTAGTGGTAAGAATCACTTGAGATTGTATGGATGAGAATGTAATTCATATGGTTGAGTGCGAATGAATAGGGAAATAATACTTGGAGGGTGTAGAGTTAAAGGACTTTAGAGTGTATGGCTAATGACCCCTATTTGGTTTATTTTTTTAGGTCTTGATACGAGATGTTAGCCCTTAGGTGGAGGTAGAAGAGGGAACTCTAGAGTGAGAGATGGTATCTTCCTTACCTAGCCCGTCTTCAGGACTATTCAAACTTTAAATTAGCCAATATTTTTATAGCATCTCTAGTAAGGGTAAAGAATAATATTGCTCCTATTTAGTCAACACAATTTTAGATACTTTCACAACATAATTCCTATACTTATTATTGATTTATGATAAGGAGAAAATATTTTAAGTATATTGCTTTCATCATACAAAAATTTAGTTAAATTTAGTTAGTTTACTTTATTTTCAAATTATCAAAAATTAACAAAATGAATCGAAAACTCATTCCTATTATAGCATCTATAGTTTGAGTAAGAATATTTTTCAAAGTCAAGTTTGTTATCTAATTTCTTCTTAAAAGATAGTAATTCTTCCTATGGGTTTGATATTTAGGCTTAATAAAAAAGTCTTATATTACTTGATAATGATACGTATACTTGTGTAGTATCCCAATATTTAAATATAATAGTTGCACGCTTATCCCAATATTTAAATATAATAGTTGCACGCTTATTTGCTTCAAAGTCAAGTTTTTGGCATCGTTTTAAAGAAAGAAATATAAATAAAGAAAACTTAGAATATAATGACACATACTACTTAGTATTGTCGTAAAAGTCCAGATCACCTATCCACTACCTGAAAATCAAATTCTTGCATTAGAAGAACCCATCTAATTAATCATGCTTTTTCACCCTTCTTCAACATTAAATATTTAATAGCAGAACGATTTGTATGCACAATGCTTTTAACTCCAAGAAGAAAAGATCTAAATTTATCAAAAGCGTACACTATAACCAATAACTCCTTTTCATTAGTGGTGTAATTAATTTGAGCTTCATTAAGGGTTTTACTAGCATGGTATATCACTTTAAAAATTTTATCGTATTTTTGCCCTAATATAGCCCCTAGAGCATATTCACTAGGGTCACACATTAATTCAAAAGGTTTTTTCTAGTTAGGTGAAAAAATAAAAAATGAAGTGATTAATTTTTCTTTTAATAAATTAAAGACATTTAGGCATTCCTCATTTAAATCAAAGTTTACATCTTTTTCTAAAAGATGACACAGTGGCTTAGCAATTTTTGAAAAGTCTTTAATATAATGTTTATAGAACCCAGCATGTCCTAAAAACCTTTTTACCCCTCTTACAGATGTAGAAGGTGGTAATTCAACAATAACTTGAATTTTTGGTGGATTTACTTCCATGTCATTTTTTCAGAAATTTTATGTCCTAATATAATTCCTCTTACAATCATAAATTGATATTTTTCCCAATTGCAAACAAGATTTGCTTCTTCGTAGTGTTTTAGAACTCTTCTTAAATGATATAAACATAAACTGAAAAAGGTTCCAAAAACTGAGAAATCATCTATAAAAACTTTAATTCTTTTCTTAATTAAATTACAAAAAATTAACATCATACATCTTTAAAAATTTTCATGTGCATTGCATAATCTAAATGACATTATCCTAAAAGCCAAAGTCTCATATGGAATAGTAAATTTTATCTTCTCTTGATCCTTAGGATCTATGGTATTTGGTGGTATACAGAATATCCATCCAAAAAGAAGAAATAATGATGCCCAACTAGTCTATCTAATATTTTGTCCATAAAAGGTATAGGAAAATGATCTTTCCTAGAAGCAAGGCTTAATTTTCTATAATTAATATAGACTCCCCACTTAGTGACTTGTCTTATAGGAATTAATTCATTCCTTTTGTTAATAATTACAGTCACTCCCTCTTTCATAGGAAAACAATGAATAGGAATAACTCAAGAAATGTCAGAAATAGGATAAATAGTTTCAGCATCCAACCACTTAAAAATTTTTTTTCTTAACAACTTCTTTCATAATAGGGTTCATTCTCCTTTGAGGATCGATTCTAGGCTTATAATTATCTTCCATCAAAATTTTGTGGATCCAAATTGAAGGACTAATTTCTTTAATATCAGCTAATGTCCATCCAAAGGCTTTCTTATGATTTTTCAATGTCTTAAATACTTTTTCTTCCTGTTTCACAATCAATTCTAAGGGTATTATAACTGATAATGTAGATGAGTTCCCAAAAAATGGATGTTAAATGAGCAGGGAGCACCTTCATTTCAAATTTAGGAGACTTTTCTATTGAAGGAATCAGAGGTTTACTATTTTCAGTAATATCTAAAATTTCAAAATCTTCCTAACATAATTTAAATCCTCAGAATTTATCTCATTTGATTTGTTTTCAAAATCAAAGTCATTTTCACTCTTCAGTTCTTTTTTATCTGTTATGTCTTCATATCTTCCTTGAGAATGATTAACAATCATATAATCAAAATATTCATTCTATAGCATTTACCATATTTTCCTTTATCAGGATACTTCATTAATTTAAAAAAATTAAATGTAACTTCCTGTTCATTAACTCTCTTAGTTAGTTCTCCTTTCTACACATCTATCATCACTCATTTGGTGATAAGGAAAGGCCTCCCTAGAATGACAGGTATTTCTTTCTGTTCCTTCATATCTAACACAATGAAATCAACAGGAAAGAAAATTTTACCCATTTTAACCAACACATCCTCTATAACCCCTTAGAATAGATGATACATCAATCACCTAAGGGTTACAATAGTGGGAGAAATCTCTCATAAGCCTAACCTTCTAAAAATAGATAATGTAATGAGATTAATGTTAGCTCCTAAATCACATAAAGCTTTTTCACAAATATTTTCTCCAATCGCACAACGTAAAGTGAATCCACAAGGATCTTTAAGTTTTTGAAGAAGCATTTTTTGAATTATTGCACTACATTCTTCACTAAGTGCAACAGTTTCATAATTTTCAAACTTCCTCTTCTTGTTTAAAATTTCTTTCATAAATTTGGCATAACTTGGCATTTATTCTAAATCTTCTGCAAAAGGAATATTAATTATAAACTTTTAAATATCTCAAAAAATTTCAAAAATTGTTGATCCAACTTTTGCTGCCTAAGTTTTTGAGGAAAAAGAGATGGTGGTCTTTTTTTACTTCTTTAGGAATAATTTTTTCAGGTTTTTCAGTTTCTTTATTTTCTCTCTCAAAATCAATCTCTTTTTAAGCTCCAACGTTTAATTCCCTTCCACTCCTAAGTTGGATAGCTTTAACTTGCTCTTGTTCTTTATTTTTGTCTTTAGGATTGATTTCAACATTACCAGGAAGTGTTTCCTGAGCCCTATTGCTAAGTGCTTTAGCAGTTTGTCTCAATTGATTTTTAATATTTCGAATAACAACACTTTTACTTTGTAATTGATTTCTCATTTGTAACACCACTTCTTCTATATACAACTCCTTCTCCTTAATTTGTTGATTACTACTAAATTCAGCAGGATAAGTAGGTCTATAGTTACGACTATCTTAGTCTTTTGAGTGTCCCAATGGGTTTACTTGATTATTCTACCACTATTGACTTCAACCATTAGAATTGATATTCTAGTTAAAATTGGGATGGTTTTTCCAACCTGGGTTGTAATAGTTAGAATATGGGTTATTCGGTCTATTATTAATAGCATTTAAATTTTATAATGAGGTTTGAGAATTGATCATCTTTCCTAATGAGTTTTCTTCAATAACATGGGGTGTCTGGGAAAAAATCATTCTAATTTTGTCTATTTTCCTAGATAATGCTGCAACTAAGAAAAGATCATTCCAATTTGGTTTATTTTCCAAGATAATGCTGCAATTTGAGATGCAACCATCGAAATAGTCTCATTATCAAGAATACTGGCTACTTTCTTTGGATCTAACCTTTTAGAGGGCCATTGAAAATTATTTGTAGCCATCTCATCAACTAATGCATGAGCTTTATCAAATTGTTTTGACATTAATGAACCTCCAACAGTAGCGTCAACGATAGATCTAAGACATCTCTACTAACCCATTATAAAAATTTTGAATGATTAACCAGTCTAGTAAATCATGATATGAACACTTTCTAAGGAGTTCCTTAAATCTTTCTCAAGCTTCGTTTATTGAATCTCCTTCATATTGGGTAAAAGAAGTAATATCATTTCTAATCTTAGGAGTTTTTGAAGGTGAAAACTACTTGGTGTTAAAGAGTTTAACAACATCTTAGCTTTATCTGTTAAGGACAAAGGAAAAAATCTAAGTTAGATAATGCCGTTTTTTACGCCATCATATTTAAATATAACACAATTATAAAAAAAAAACTTGTTAAATATAAATTTGGATCCTCAGATGTTATTCCCCTAAATTGATTATTTTGTACCATTTGTATAATTTCATGTTTAAGTTCATATGAGTTGGTCGCTACACCAGAAGTTTGTACACTTAAGTGAATTTCATCTGCTATAGGGTTTGTGTAGTCTCTCAAATGTCTTTGTAAATTATGTTGTTCATTTTATACATTTTGATGTTCAATGTTATTTTACAATGTGTTCAACATTTTTTGAAAATTGTGAAGTCATTTTGTTTTCTATTTTTTCTCATCATTTATTCTAATTCAGATTCGTAAAGCACTAAACAATCAAATCTCAAACTTTGCATACACAAGGTAGAATTTCAAAAAAAAAAAATACTCCTAAAAGATTTTTAATTTTGTTTTTAAAATTTTTTTAATGTTTTTATGATTTCTGAAAATGAAAAAGTACTAAAATTAATTTTTTAATTCTCCTCAAATAAATCCTCAATTCAAATAAAATTCTAAGTCAACACGTTTCATCACATCCCCGACAATAAGGCACATTGGCTAACCTTATAAAATATTTTTTTGTGACAAATAGGAGCATACATATTCTTTACCACTTATCAGTGCTAGCAAGGAACATTGGCTAACCTTAAGTTTGTTGCAGCTTGTGTAGTAGTGTTGAGTAATAGCTAACCTCACACTTTTAGATTACCCACTGTGCCCTCTCTATAGGGTCTACTAAGGAACCTTAGATCCAAACTCAAGATCGAATTGATAAAATAATCTAGTATGTTACCCTAGAAACATCAATTCTAAACCTCTCAACTATTATCTCCCTCTCTTTTTGCACTTCCCCTCGGACGATCGCGATGACTCTATCCAAAGTTAAGTGTGGTACTCACTAGTTGGTGAACTCATAGCCCTCCTAGGTCATTATGCCTCACAACAGATTTTAACCTCACAAGTGGCAAATTTGTAAAGTCAATGAAAAATCGGTGAAAATACATTCACAAAACTTCTAAGATAAAAAGAAATCTTTAAATCATTCTCATCTCATATGATTAATTCCTATATACAAGGAGAAAGAAATAAAAACTACTCAGAATTAAAGGAGATAAAACAAAAATATATGATTTGTATTGAAAGCCAAGTCTTAACAACCAAAACTCAAACAAAAATACAAAGCACTTATCTTATGTCTTCTCCCCACGCAATTCCTAAAGTTTCCTTTAAGTAATCTCCAAACTCTTCTTATGCAAGACAAACTCTCTCAACTTTGAACTCACGCACCCTCCTAAACTTTCTAACTCTCTTAAAAGTCTTCTATAAGTCTCCAAAAGTCCTTTTCATTCAATGATTGACCCTTTTTAATAGATCTCTGAAAATAACCAAGGATTACTTCAGGAACCCCTTCAAATTTCGTCCAAATTCATTGCATCTTCTAGAGAAATCATTTTTGGTAGTATGGTGCCACTCTGGGGCAATATGGTGCCCATCACATTGGATAGCTGGCGCTATGACGCCAAAGGCTGGCGCTATGACACCATAAAATGTTGTGTCAATTTGCTCCATTTTGCCCTTATTTTCTCTAAAGATCTATCTGTTATAATTGAAACAAAAAATATGTAAACTATCTTCTTTTAAAGTCAATATCATCAAAAATGTGCATAAAATGAACATTAAATGTATATTAAAAAGAGGTAATTTTAAGATGCAACAGAGCTCTCGTAAAAAAAAGAAGAAAAAAATTAAACATCTTGAACTATTCTAATGATATTTTTACTTATGTGCTCTTACACTAAATAAAATCTTAAAAAATGCAATGGAAAAATAGCTAAAATAATAATTTAACTAAGTTAAATTTTTAAAATTTTAATTAAAATTATACGCTCTTGTCGGTTGCCAAATTGGAAATTGTTGGTTGCCGGAATGGAAATTTCGATGCCCGGTTTAATTATATATATATATATATATATATATATATATATANATATTTTTGTGGTAGTAATTGAGTGAATAGTGTTGCTTAGTGTATTTTGTTGGTTTATGTAGAATTTAATCCAAAGATATTAGGAAGGTTTAGAATTTTACTAACTTTTACATAAGAACTTCATGTTGAAGTTTTCAATTTACTACTATACAATTTTTTTATGTTGCAGTTATGAATTTATGTTAGTGTGTGCTTATTTGCTTTTATGTTATCCACCACTGCATAGAAGTCTAATGAATCTCATATATGTTAAAATTAAGTTAAATTTTGAGCAATTATGTTTTACTCATGTTTTTAATTTTTGTACTTCTTTATTAAGGGTATAAAAATTCCCGTAAGCATGTTTTTTTTTAGTTTTTATTTCTGCCTTATATATGATGCTAAAATGTTTTATCTTATTAAAAATTTAAGTTTGGGGGGATGAAAAATAATTTTGAAAACTTCAATTTTTTCTGTTTTCAAATGTGCTACAAATAAATTTGATTTTGATTGGAAGGAAATGAATATGTATATGAAATTATATTAGGGAAGTAAATTTTGAATATAGAAATGAGTAAGAAAATTTAGTTAAACCCATAATAACAAAGAAAAACTTAAATTTAAAAAAAATTTAGTGTAGAAATGATAGATATTGTGTAACTATATTTAGAAGGAGAAGATGTATATTTAAAAAATATTGAAGGATTAGACTTTTATTTTCAATACTTAACTTTCTCTTATTAAAAATAATTTTCAAAACAATTATTATATTTTTAAGTAAAGGATATATATCAAACCTTTGCTTTAGGAAAGAAAGAGTGGAACTGAAAACCATTAAAGGCCTATCCAGATATAGTAACTCTCATGTGAAAAAGAAAAAGAAAAAGAAAAAAGAAAAAGAAAAGAAAAGAAAAGTGAATTTGAAATAGGGAGAAGACGCTTGAGGATTAGTGTCTAATCAAAAATTGGTTCCACATCTGATCTTTTTAAAGTATAAGACTTGAGAAACTCTTAAGCTTAAGAATATAATATAGTAAGTATAATTATTTTTAATAAAAATTTTTAAGTGGAGAAGATATAATGCTTAAACATTATATTTAGAGAATTTATAATTATTTCTGAACTAAATAAGAACTCATATTTTTAGACTTCTTTACATTAAAGATAGTTAAACTCTAAGTCGTATCAAAATGTTTATGTTTAGAGAATATATAATTATTTCTGGACTACTATATTTCTAGATCAAAATTTTAGAATATCATAAAGAAAATCATTTACATAATCTACTTATTTTGGTTTTGAAAGATTGGAGTGTCACTTGAAGACAAGTAACATTTTAAGTTTGGGGGATTTTGATACACCTAAAATATATAACATTTTTATACATATTTTTATACCTATTTTTTAGAATATTGCACTTTAATGGAAGGTATTTGTATGCTTTTCTTTCATGTTTAGTTAAATGGATGAAAATGGTGAAATGAGTGAAAAAGGATCAATTTTAGAGCAAAATTGAAGAAGGTGTGCAAAAGAACTGTGGCACCTAAACGTCCAAGACTAGCGCATACGCGCCAAAATAACAGAGAAGGTCATGCTTAAGCGTCGAGGACCTCGAACTTAAGCACCAGAGGTAGTTATTTGATGATTCAATGAATTTACACAAATTTTTGAAAGGGTGTTTGAAGCAGCTCTTGGTGAAAACTTGGTTTATGGTTAGACACTAAAATAAATTCATATGGCTATTGAAAGGAGGCAACTCTTGGATGATTCATTAAATGTGGACATATTTTTGAATAAACACCAAAGAACCTTTTGGAAAGTTATAATAAAAGATTTGGATTGAAAGATTGAAGATGCTCAATTAGCCACCACAGCCCCTCTCTTTGAGACTTCTTTCTACCACTCTTATCATAGAATTAGGACACTTTTAGAGAGAAGGATGGGAGGAGTTATAGTGTGTTAGTAGAGAGTATTGTAAGAGAAATGAAGAGAAGAGATTCAAATGAACTTCAAGAGTTTTGTGGAGAGGAATTTGAGATAATTATTTATCTTTGTGACTATATTTTGTTTTAAATTAGACTTCTTATGTGTTTACATGATTTCTACTTTTAAACTTGTGTTATTGTGTTTTCTCCATGAATTATGAGTAGTTTTCATTATCCTTTTCCTTAAAAAGATAAGTAATTAAGTGTTGGATGGAAGTTGTGTGAAGTATTGATCTTTAACGTCGGAATAAGTTGTGTGATTTAATCCTTGTATATCATTTGCTTCTTGATTTGGTTTATTAAGATGTCAATATAAGTTGTGAGAACATGTAAGATCCGAGATGGTTTTGTATTAGTTAATTAATGGTAAGTATCACTTAAGATTGTATGGATGAGAATGTAATTCATTTGGTTTAGTGTGAATAAATAGGGAAATAAAACTTGGAGGGTGTAGAGTTAGAGGACTTTAGAGTGTATGGCTAAAGACCCCAATTTGGTTTATTGTTTTAGGTCTTGATACGAGATGTTAGCCCTTAGGTGGAGGTAGAAGAGGGAACTCTAGAGTGAGAGCTGGGTATAATATCCTCAACATAATTACCACTACTCTGAAAGACCCCTATTTTGGTTAAAATGGGGATTGTTTTAAAATCTTCCTAAACATAATTTAAATCCTCAGAATTTATCTCATTTGATTTGTTTTCAAAATTAATATCATTTTCACTCTTCAGTTCTTTTTTATCTATTATGA
>JXCR01142187.1:128790-156894 GCA_002079205.1 Phalaenopsis hybrid cultivar
ATATATATATATATATATATATATATATATATATATATATATATATATATATATATATATATATATATATATATATATATATATATATATATATATATAATTTGAAAAAGAATAGTGTTTTAAATTTTGAAAATATAAGACTGGACCGATCTCATATTTTCAGTAGTTTAAATAAAAGAGCCTAATACCGTAAGTAATGAATCTACCCCAAAGGATAAATACACTACTTAATGGTAAGGGCTCGATTAAATAAACTAAAGAATTTATGACATCCGTTTAAGTTTGTGAAAAGCCATATTTTTTTGTTGACCAACAAGTTCCCCTATTTAATAGAAAAAATTAAATAGGATTTATATTACCCTAGGTTCTTGAAATTTTCTTATATGGGCAAGCCCCCATAGTTAATTACATCTTAGATGACCAAAGTCACCTAAGAAAAATCTCGATAAAAATCAGGAGATATTGTCTTCAACAATTCAAAGGAATAAGAGGTGTAAAATAGGAATGGTTTAAATTTGAAACATTTTTATTTTGAAATTCAAAGGAAGAAGAACTAGAGGATGTCATGAATCCTGAGAAAAAATCGGTGACTTTCCAAACTATTCTATGATTTGGTTTCAATTTTGAGAAAGAATTATTTAAATGTTTCATCTTGTCAATTTTATTAATTAGGGATTACATTTGTGTGAGATGATCACATAAATAACTTGGAAGATGTGAGGATTTAGGTCGTGACAAGCGACAACCTCAGAATCCTAAAATGAGTTAGGGCATAAATTATATAGTAGAGTCATACAAAGTCTTAAAAAAAAGGGTTGAGGATTTATGTCGCACTAGACAGACAACCTCAAAATTCTATGGCTTGTTGTTTAATTCTAAGGAAAGATATGTTGTTGTAGGTCCTCATGTTGTTGTAGATTGATGTTGNACAACAGTTTCATAATTTTTGAACTTCCTTTTCTTGTTTAAAAATTTTTTCATAAATTTGGCATAACTTGACATCCATTCCAAAACTTCTGCAAATAGAAATATTAATTATAAACTTCTTAAATATTTCAAAAAATTTCAAAAATTATTGATCCAACTTTTGCTGCCTAATTTTTTGAGGAAAAAGAGATGGTGGTCTTTCTAAATTAATCTTAGTTGGAGAGACATGTTTTTCTACTTCTTTAGGAATGGTTTTTTCATGTTTTTCAGTTTCTTTATTTTTTCTCTCAAATCCAATCTCTTTTTAAACTCCAACATTTAGTTCCCTTCCACTCCTAAGTTGGACAGCTTTAACTTGCTCTTGTTCTTTATTTTTGTCCTTAGGATTGATTTCAACATTACTAGAAAGTGTTTCCTGAGCCCTATTACTAAGTGCTTTAGCAGTTTGTCCCAATTGATTTTCAATGTTTTGAATAACAACACTTTTACTTTGTAATTGATTTCCCATCTAACACCACTTCTTCTATATACAACTTCTCCTTAATTTGTTGATTACTACAAAATCTAAGAGGATAAGTAGGTCTATAGTTACCACTACCCATGTTTTTTGAGTTTCCCAATGGGTTTACTTGATTATTCTGCCACTGTTGACTTCAACCATTAGAATTGGTATTCTAGTTAAAATTTGGATGGTTTTTCCAACCTAGGTTGTAATAGTTAGAATATGGCTTATTCGGTCTATTATTAATAACATTTAAATTTTATAATGAGGTTTGAGAATTGATCATCTTTCCTAATGAGTTTTCTTCAATAACATGGGGTGTCTGAGAAAAATTCATTCCAATTTGGTCTATTTTCCTAGATAATGCTGCAACTAAGAAAAGATCATTCCAATTTGGTCATTTTCATATATAATGTTGCAATTTGATATGCAACCATCAAAATAGTCTCATTATCATGAATATTGGCTACTTTCTTTGGATCTACCCTTTTAGAGGGCCATTGAAAATTATTCGTAGCCATCTCATCAACTAATGCATAAGCTTTATCAAATTTTTTTGACATTAATGAACCTCCAACAACAGTGTCAATGATAGATCTAAGAGATCTCTACTAACCCATTATAAAAGGTTTGAATGATTAACCAGTCTGGTAAATCTTGATATGAACACTTTCTAAAGAGTTTCTTAAATCTTTCCCAAGCTTCATTTATTGAATCTCCTTCATACTGGGTAAAAGAAGTAATATCATTTCTAATCTTAGGAGTTTTTTAAGGAGAAAAATACTTAGCTAATAATTTTTGTGCTAAATCTTCCCAAATTTTAATAGATTCAGGTGTTAACGAGTTTAACCAAATCTTAGCTTTATTTATTAAGAAAAAAGAAAAAATTCTAAGTCAGATAATGTCATTTGTTACGCCATCATATTTAAATACAGCACATAATTCTAAAAAAGTTGTTAAATATAAATTTGGATCCTCAGATGTTATTTCCCCAAGTTGATTATTTTGTACCATTTATATAATTGCATTTTTAAGTTCATATGAGTTGGTCACTACAACAGGAGTTTGTATACTTAAGTGAATTTCATTTGCTATAAGGTTTGTGTAGTCTCTCAAATGTCTTTGTAAATTATGTTGTTCATTTTATACATTTTGATGTTCAATGTTATTTTGTAATGTGTTCGGCATTTTTGGAAAATTGTGAAGTCATTTTGTTTTCTATTTTTGCTCATCATTTATTATAATTTAAAATCGTAAAGCACTAAACCTTCAGATCTCAAATTTTGCATACACAAGGTAAAATTTCAAAAAATAAAAATACTCCTAAAAGATTTTTAATTTTTTTAATGTTTTTATGATTTCTGAAAAATGAAAAATACTAAAATTAATTTTTAATTCTCTTGAAATAAATCCTCAATTCAAATAAAATTCTAAGTCAAAACGTTTCGTCGCATCCCCGACAATAGGGCAAAAAACTTGACCCGACCCGCAATTACTCAGAGATTATTTTCTAAGAGATTGCCAAAAATTGACCCAAATTATATTTAGCGGCTAATGTGAATAAATAAAATGATTTAGAAAAAAATAATAAACCTTCACACTAGGGGTACTACGCAAGTATATGTATCGTTTCAAGTAATATATGACTTTCTTTAAAAACCCCAGTATCAAACCCATAGGGATGCTGCTACTTTTTAATAATGACTTAGAAAAACTTAAACCTAAATTACAAATAAAAATGATCAAAAATAGGTTTTGAAATATTTTTAAAGGATTAAAGCTAAACTTAGGCGCAATCTAATTTTAAGTAAAAAGTAAAAATAAGCATTAAAAGATTAATAAAGTATAAAAAAGTTTGAATTTTAAGAAAAGCTCTTTCCCCTTGCAAAGAGATCTTAATCAGAGTAGAATCTAAATGATTAAAAATAAAAAATGATTTATTGTGACAAATAGGAGCATACATATTTTTTACCCCTTATCGGTGCTAGCAAGGAAAATTGGCTAACCTTAATTTTGTTCCAACTTGTGTAGTAGTGTTGAGTAACTATGACACCATATAATGTTTTGTCATGTTGCTCCATTTTGCCCTTATTTTCTCCAAAGATCCATCTCTTATAATTGAAACCAAAAACATGCTAATTATCTTCCTTAAAAGTGCAATATCATAAAAAATGTGCATAAAATGAACATTAAATGTATATTAAAAAGAGGTAATTTTAAGATGCAACAGAACTCATAAAAAAAGAAGAAAAAAATTAAACATCTTGAATTATTCTAATGATATTTTCACTTACGTGCTCTTACACTAAATAAAATCTTAACAAATGTAATGGAAAAATAGCTAAAATAATAGTTTAACTAAGTTAAATTTTTAAAATTTTAATTAAAAATTATACGCTCTTTTCGGTCGCCAAATTGAAAATTGTTGGTTGCCGGAATGGAAATTCCGACGCCCGGTTTAATATAATTTAATATATATATATATATATATATATATATATATATATATATATATATATATATATATATATATACTTATATATATATATATATATATATATATATATATAATTTGAAAAAGAATAGTGTTTTAAATTTTGAAAATATAAGACTGGACCGATCTCATATTTTCAGTAGTTTAAATAAAAGAGCCTAATACCGTAAGTAATGAATCTACCCCAAAGGATAAATACACTACTTAATGGTAAGGGCTCGATTAAATAAACTAAAGAATTTATGACATCCGTTTAAGTTTGTGAAAAGCCATATTTTTTTGTTGACCAACAAGTTCCCCTATTTAATAGAAAAAATTAAATAGGATTTATATTACCCTAGGTTCTTGAAATTTTCTTATATGGGCAAGCCCCCATAGTTAATTACATCTTAGATGACCAAAGTCACCTAAGAAAAATCTCGATAAAAATCAGGAGATATTGTCTTCAACAATTCAAAGGAATAAGAGGTGTAAAATAGGAATGGTTTAAATTTGAAACATTTTTATTTTGAAATTCAAAGGAAGAAGAACTAGAGGATGTCATGAATCCTGAGAAAAAATCGGTGACTTTCCAAACTATTCTATGATTTGGTTTCAATTTTGAGAAAGAATTATTTAAATGTTTCATCTTGTCAATTTTATTAATTAGGGATTACATTTGTGTGAGATGATCACATAAATAACTTGGAAGATGTGAGGATTTAGGTCGTGACAAGCGACAACCTCAGAATCCTAAAATGAGTTAGGGCATAAATTATATAGTAGAGTCATACAAAGTCTTAAAAAAAAGGGTTGAGGATTTATGTCGCACTAGACAGACAACCTCAAAATTCTATGGCTTGTTGTTTAATTCTAAGGAAAGATATGTTGTTGTAGGTCCTCATGTTGTTGTAGATTGATGTTGCAAAAAACTACCCATAGAGTTAGCTCTAAGCTCCTCAGTGATGTAGCAGTCCTAAGGTCTAAAGGCTTAAGGGTTTAAAATGAAAAGTTAAAACTTCAATCAGGGGGGTTAAAGTTGATTAGAGCGACACTGGTTAGGATCCCACGGTTCTCTCATTCTGGTATCACTATCTTCTTTTGAATTTTCTTAACTTAAACGAGTTGTTAAACTCATTTAAATTGGGGAGATCTTGTTAGCAAACATTGGTTACCTCCTCCGAGGGACTCCCGTAAATTCAAAAGTATGTTTTATGTTTAGTGAAATTTCAAAGGATTTATGGTTATCTTTGAAACAATTGTTTTAGATTTTAAAAAATGTTGATTAGTTTTTTGAAAATTTGTTTTGATTTTGCAAGTAAAGTTAGAGTGCACATCCAAGCAGTTAAAATATTTTGCAATGGAAGAAAAATGAAAAAAATAAAATAACACTGTAAAAGCGTACTTGTCATATTCTCGGCATTCCCACTGAAAGATTAGCTTTCACAACATGTATATATAATTTTGCAGAAATTAAGAATAGTTGAAAGTGTATCTAAACTCTGAACTTTGACTTATTGAGTCCCGAAAGATCTTAGTGGATGATTTTAGAACAAAATATAGCAAGTTCAATTTGTCCTTCAACATACCCAAGAGATTCCAAAGTGTTCGGGGAATGACCCTGAACGGCTTTAAAGATCTCTTGAACCATTTAAGTTCATTTTGAACTTATCATATTGTTCTAATAATCATCCCAGGTCAAATCAAAATCACCCCACTATTTGGTGAATCTTGACATTTTAATCATCCCAAGGACTGGGTACCCAATCAATCAGTTGATATTTCACTTAAAAGTTATGTGGGAAGGCAGGTTTAGGTCATTAAAGATTTTTGTACCCACCACTAAAGTAGGGTTAGTAGTGCTTAAAAATTTCTATCATTAATCATATTATCCTTCTAAATCCCATCAAATGAATTTAAATATCAAGCCTAGATCACTACCAAGCCCTTAACAATTTCAGTGGAATAAAGTGGCGATCATTAGGATTTTAAATTTAAGTGATACATATCCTTATTGAAAGATCATATCATCCAAATTGTGGGCTTAGAATAAGTGAAATATCAACCTCCTAACTTGAGACAATCACTTGAGAATCATTTGACTTTTATTAACTACCAATTCTTCATAATTTAGAAAATTATAATTTTATTCTTATTATGGAAAAGAGGCAAGTTGGTTTCTACCTTTTAACCCATTAGGTTTCAATCATCCAAACATATTTATTAGGATCAAAATTACTCATTTTTCCCTTTGGTTGATCATAAATTTTGATTGAGGCACCAAAATATAAAATCACCACTTTGCCCTTGGGGATCTCCACCTCAAAACTCATTAAGCATAACTCTAGTGACTTTAAAATGTATGGAGTACCCTATCAAAAAAGTAATTAAAGCATCAGAGATGAAAATATGGTTTTCAAATTTTAGTTTAATTTAAATGATCATTTTAATTCAAAAAATAAGATTTTCAAAATAAATTTATTTAATCAATCAAAATAATTTTTTTGGTTTATGGAAAAATTATTAGAGGTTTCCTTAGGTCAGAGAAACACTTAGGTAAAATTTCATGATTTTTTTAATGTAATGTTTAATTTAATTTTATAATTATTTATTAATTTTTAGTGATTTAATTAAATGGAAAATATGTTTTATTTACAAAAATTATTTTTTATATTTTTATTAAACCCCTCTGAGTTCAAAGAACTCAGAGAAATAAATCTTCATCATCATCAATGGTTATTCCATGCTCTTTGGCTAACTCAAAAATCTCAGCCTTGAGCTTTTCAACTTTCTCTTCAATTATCGCTTCTTAGATCTTCTTAAGATCTGGAGGATTTTCTTGAACATCCTCCACTTATTCATCAAACTTAGTAGAAATAGCTGCAATGATGTCTGATACTTTGAACCCTTGCTTCATTCCACAACTTTGCTCTGCTGGCTCATCGAACCGTATTGGTATGGCGACCTTGGGTATCCACACCTTCTTCTTTAGCAGTGATGACTAGAGACAGGGTGTCTCAATGGAGGCATCGGTATGCCGAAGAGAGGCATGCTCCCCGCGGTAGAGACCAAATACAGTATCATGTGACTTCTTTATCTTCTCATTCTTAGGGGCACTCTTACGAGCAACAACTGAAGATATCCTCCCAGACGTGACTTGACAGGTCAACGTCTTGCAAACCTTGGAGCAGCGGTAGTAACAAAATTTGTGGTAGCAATGGTAGAATCAACTCGACTCCCTAGAAGGAATTTGATGGGAATACTGGCTAATAAAACTTCAGTTGATTTTTGAGACTATCGGGAAGATCCGACATCCCTTAAAAACACTTTCTTCATTCAAGGGGACACCGCGCATCCCACTCGCTTAAGCAGCTCGACGATTGAACATTTTTCTTTAGCGATCAATCTCTGGAACACTGTACATACTTTAGTGATAAGAGTGGGCTTCTCCCGCTCCTCACTACGACCATGAGACAATATTAAAGTAGCAGCAATCTTTTGAATAATTTCATATCCATTAGTATTCATCAATGGGTGAAACTTACTCCCTCGTAGAAGTGAAGAGGACTCCAGTAATTCAAGTTACTCCTCATGAGGAAACTCATCAACATATATCTTTTCTGGAATTTGGGCTTTAGCGGCCTTCCGAGCCCTTCCACTACAGTTCCTCCTTTGAGATCAAGTTAATGGCACAGACTTCGAACTTGATCAATTTCAAATATCAATGGTGGGATGGTAAATCCTCCAATTGTATCTTCCACAATCATAACCTCATTTCCTTTGGCAGAAAGGGGGACAACAGATTTGACATGTGCTGGGGCAGCAGTAGTTTTCACTTTTTTGCAAGAAGGGAAATCCTGGGGACAGTTCAGGTTAAATTCAACAGAAGGCTTCTGAACTTCTGGAGTGGAAACTTTCATTACGACGAACAGGGCTTTTCTGAGAACAACTTCAAGTTCAACAAATGGAGTTCCAAATTTGATGGTGGGAGTGGCATTGCGAGCACTGTGGCTAGTTGGAAGGTTGCAGGAGAAAGTGAGCGTTGGGAACGCCATTGCAGCAGCTTCAAAAAGAAAGCTTTGGGGTTAGTTATTAGGTCAACACCTTGTAATTCAAGTGTGAACACTAAAGATTAACAAAGGCAAATCTGTAGATTGGGCAAGTCTTTATTTAATTTCAAGTTTGTGAAGATTTTAAAATTTAGTAAAAAAAGTTTTAATTAGAAGGATTTAATTAAATAAGAAAGGTTAAAGAGCAAGCGCAACACGACCCAGTTCGTTTTAATTTGCAAAGTAGCAAACCAAACACGAAAGGATAAGTGAAGTCTAGGACCCAGTGCGGGGCCAAATTTACAACGCACAATGCCTAGGCGGAACTAGTCCACCAGCACACCTATTAAGGGTCCGACCCCACATAAAAGACAAAAAGTCCAATTGAACTCTTGAACATTTATGTTTAAAGGTGATTGAACAGACGGTCCTCAAGTCCGAAAGAGTTGACTGTACTTACCCAAGAAAGAGATGGGTGAAGCATGCCAACGGAGGAAAGGTAATTTGGTCTATTAAGGGTATTGACACATTACCAATGTATAAAGAAAATAATCCCTCATTTAAATGGAGAGACAAAAAATTTCTCACTGGAGTCGCCAGAAGTTGTCAGTCTCTAAATTGGAAATTTTTGGTTGCCGAAATAGAAATTCTGACACCCGGTTTAATTTAATTTATATATATATATATATATATATATATATATATATATATATATATATATATATATATATANGAGTCTGTGAAAAACCATATTTTTATGTTGACCACAAGTTCCTCTATTTAATAGGAAAAATTAAATAGAATTTTAATTAAGTTGGGTTCTTGAAATTTTCTTATATGGGCAAACCCCTATAGTTAATTATATCTTAGATGATTGAAGTCACCTAAGAAAAATCTCAATAAAAATTAGGGGATATTGTCGTCAAGAATTCAAAGGAATAGGAGTTTTAAAAATATCGGACAAAGAGGTGTAAAATAGGATGACTCAAATTTGGAACATTTTTATTTTGGAATTCAAAGGAAGAAGGACTAGAGGATGTCATGAATCCTGAGAAAAACCTCGGTGACTTCCCAAGTTATCATATGATTTGGTTTTAATTTTGAGAAAGAATTAATTAAATGTTTCATCTTGTCAATTTTATTAATTAGGGCTTACATTTGTGTGAAATGATCACATAAATAGCCTGAAAAATGTGAGGATTTAGGTCGTGACAAGCGACAACCTCAGAATCCTAAAATGAGTTAGGGCATAAATTATATAGCAGAGCCATACAAAGTCTTAAAGAAAAGGTTAAGGATTTATGTCGCACTAGACAGACAGCCTTAAATTCCTATGGCTTGTTGTTTAATTCTAAGGAAAGATATGTTGTTGTAGGTCCTCATGTTGTTGTAGATTGATGTTGCAGAAAGCTGCCGACAGAGTTAGCTCGAAGCTCATCAGTGATGTAGCAGCCCTAAGGTCTAAAGGCTTAAGGGTTTAAATGACAAGTTAAAGCTTCAATCAGCGGGGGTTAAAGTTGATTAGAGCAACACCAGTTAGGATCCCACGGTTCCCTCATCCCGGTATCACTATCTTCTTTTGAATTTGCTTAGCTTAAATGAGTTGTAAAACTCATTTAAACCGGGGAGATCTTGTTAGCAACCATGGGTTACCTCCTCCGAGGGACTCCCGTAAATTCAAAAGTATGTTTTATGTTTAGTGAAATTTCAAAGGATTTATGGTTACCTTTGAAACAATTGTTTTAGATTTTCAAAAATGCTGATTAGTTTTTTGAAAAGTTGTTTTGATTTTGCAAGTAAAGGTAGAGTGCACATCCAAGAAGTTATAATATTTTGCAATGGAAGAAAAATGACAGAAATTAAATAACACTGTAAAAGCGTACCTGTCATATTCTCGGGATTCCCACTGAAAGATTAGCTTTCATAACATGTATATATAATTTTGCAGAAATTAAGAATAGTTGAAGGTGTATCTAAACCCTGAATTTTGACTTATTAAGTCCCAAATAATCTTAGTGGATGATTTTAGAACAAAATATAGCAAGTTCAATTTGTCCTTTAACATACCCAAGAGATTTCAAAGTGTTCGGGGAATGACCTTGAACGGCTTTAAAGATCTCTTGAACCATTTAACTTCATTTTGAACTTATCATATTTTTCTATTAATCATACCAGGTCAAACCAAAATTACCCCACTACTCTGTGAATCTTGACATTTTAATCATCGTGAGGACTGGGTACTCAATCAATCAGTTGATATTTCACTTAAAAGTTATGTGGGTGAATGCCCCTAAGGCAGGTTTAGGTCATTAAATATTTTTGTACCCACTACTAAAGTAGGGCTAGTAGTGCTTAGAAATGTCTATCATTAATCATATTATCCTTCTAAATCCTATCAAATGAATTTAAATATCAAGCTTTGGTCACTACCAAGCCCTTAACAATTTCAGTGGAATAAAGTGGGGATCATTAATATTTTAAATTTAAGTGATACATATCATTTTTGAAAGATCATATCAACCAAATCGTGGGCTTAGAATAAGTGAACTATCAACCTCCTAACTTAAGCCCATCACTTGAGAATCATTTGACTTTTATTAACTACCAAGTCTTGATAATTTAAAAAATTATAGTATTATTCTTATTATGGAAAAGAGGCAAGTTTGTTTCTACATTTTAGCCCATTAAGTTTCAATCATTCAAACATATTTATTAGGATCAAAATTACCCATTTTTCCCTTTGGTTAATCATAAATTTTGACTAAGGCACCAAAATATAAAATCACCACTTTGCCCTTGGGGATCTCCACCTCAAAACTCATTAAGCATAACTCCAGTGACTTTAAAATGTTTGGAGTACCCTATCCATAAAGTAATTAAAGAATCAGAGGAGAAAATGTGGTTTTCAAATTTTAGTTTAATTTAAATGATCATTTTAATTCAAAAAATAAGATTTTCCAAAATAAATTTATTTAATCAATCAAAATATTTTTTTTTGGTCTATGGAAAAATTATTAGAGGTTTCCTTAGGTCAGAGAAACACTTAGGAAAAATTTCATGATTTTTTGAATTTAATGTTTAATTTAATTTTATAATTATTTATTAATTTTTAGTGATTTAAATAAATGGAAAATATGTTTTATTTACAAAAATTATTTTTTATATTTTCATTAAACCCCTCTGAGTTCAAAGAACTCAAAGAAATAAATCTTCATCATCATCAATGGCTATTCCATGCTCTTTGACTAACTCAGAAATCTCAGTCTTGAGCTTTTCAACTTTCTTTACAATTATCACTTCTTGGATCATCTTAAGATCTAGAGAATTTTTCTGAGCATCCTCCACTTATTCATCAAACTCGGTAGCAAGAGCTGCAACGATGTCTGATACTTCAGACCCTTGCTTCATTCCACAACTTTGCCCTGCTGGCTCATTGAACCGTATTGGTACGTTGACCTTGGGTATCCACACCTTCTTCTTTAGCGGTGATGACTAGAGACAGGGTGTCTCAACGGAGGCATCGGTATGCCAAAGAGAGGCATGGTCCCCGTGGTAGAGTCCAAATACAGTATCATGCAACTTCTTTATCTTCTCATTCTTAGGGGCACTCTTACGAGCAACAACTGACGATATCCTCCCAGACGTGACTTGACCGGTCAACGTCTTGCAAACCTTGGAGTAGCAGTAGTAACAAAATCTGTGGTAGGAACAGTAGAATCAACTCGACTCCCTAGAAGAAATTTGACAAGAATACTGGCTGATAAAACTTCAGTTGATTTTTGAGACTATTGGGAAGATTTGACATCCCTTAAAATCGCTTTCTTCATTGAAGGGGACACCGCACATCCCACTCGCTTAAGCAGCTCGATGATTGAACATCCTCCTTTAGCGGCCAATCTCTGGAACACTATACGAACTTTAGTGATAAGAGTGGGCTTCTCCCTCTTCTCAGTACGACCATGAAACAATGGTAATGTAGCAATGGTCTTTTTAATAGTTTCACATCCATTAGTATTCATCAATGGGTGAAACTTACTCCCTCGTAGAAGCAGAGAGGCCTCCGGTAATTCAAGTTCCTCCTCGTGAGGAAACTCATCAACAGATATCTTTTCTGGAATTTAGGCTTTAGCGGCCTTCTGAGCCCTTCCACTATGATTTCTCCTTTGAGATCAAGTTAATGGCATAGACTTCAAACTTAATAAATTTTAAATACCGATGGTGGGACGGTAAATCCTCCAGTTGTATCTTCCATAATCATAACCTCCTTTCCTTTGGCAGAAAGAGGGACAACAATTTTGACATGTGCTGGGGCAGCAGTAATTTTCACTTTTTTGCAAAAAGGGAAATCCTGGGGACCGTTCATTACGACGAATGGGGCTTTTCCGAGAACAACTTCAAGTTCATCGAATGGAGTTCCAAATTTAATGGTGTGAGTGGCATTGCGAGCACTGTGGCTAGTTGGAAGGTAGCAGGAGAAAGTGAGCATCGAGAACACCACTGTAGTAGCTTCAAAAAGAAAGCTCTGGGGTTAGTTATTGGGCCAACACCTTGTAATTTTAGTGTGAACACTAAAGATTAACGAAGGCCAATATGTAGATTGGGCAAGTCTTTATTAAATTTCTAGTTTGTGAAATTTTAAAATTTAGTAAAAAAAGTTTGAAATTAGAAGGATTTAATTAAATAAGAAAGGTTAAAGAGCAAGCCAACATGACAAAATTCAATTTAATTTGCAGAGTAGCAAACCAAACTCAAAAGGAAAAGTGAAGTCTAGGGCCCAGTGTGGGGCCAACTTTACAATGCACAATGCCTAGGCGGAACTAGTCCACCAACACACCTATTGGGGGTCCGACCCCACACAAAAGACAAAAAGTCCAATTGAACTCTTGAACCTCTTTGTTTAAAGGTGATTGAACAGACGGTCCTGAAGTCCGAAAGAGTTGACTGTACTTACCCAAGAAAGAGATGGATGAAGCATGCCAATGCGAGAAAGGTAATTTGGTCCATTAGGGACATGGACACATTACCAATGTATGAGGAAAATATTCACTAATTTAAATGGAGAGACAAACAATTCCTCACCGGAGTCGCTATAAGTTGTCAGTCTCCAAATTGGAAATTTTTGGTTGCCGGAATAGAAATTATGACGCCCGGTTTAATTATAATATATATATATTTATATATATATATAATTTAGAAAAAAGTAGTGTTTTTAAATTTTGAAAATATAAGACGAAACCGATCTAATATCTTCAATAGTTTAAATAAAAGAGCATAATATCGCAAGCAATGCATTTACCCCAAAAATCTAAATACACTACTTACTAGTAAGGGCTTGAGTAAACAAACAAAAGAATTTATGATATCCTTTTAAGTGTGCGAAAAGCTATTTTTTTATGTTGATCGACAAATTCCCTTATTTAATATGAAAAATTAAATTGGATTTATATTAAGCCGGGTACTTGAAATTTTTCTATAAGGGCGTGCCCCTATAGTTAATTACATCTTAGATAACCGAAGTCACCTAAAAAAACTCTCGATAAAAATCAGGGGATATTGTCTTCAAGAATTCAAAGGGATAGAACTTTTCAAAAGATCGAACAAAGAGGTGTGAAATAGGAATGACTCAAATTTGGAACATTTTTATTTTGGAATTCAAAGGAAGAAGAACTAGAGGATGCCATGAATCCTGAGGAAAACCTCGATGACTTCCCAAGCTATCCTATGGTTTGGTTTCAATTTTGAGAAAGAATTATTTAAATGTTTCATCTTGCCAATTTTATTAATTAGGGCTTACATTTGTGTGAGACGATCATACAAATAACCTGGAAGATGTGAGGATTTAGGTCATAACAAATGACAACCTCGGAATCCTAAAATGAGTTAATGTTTAAATGATATAGCAGAGTCATACAAAGTCCTAAAGAAAAAGTTTAGGATTTATGTCACATTAGGCAGACAACCTCAAAATCTATTGGCTTATTGTTTAATTCTAAAAAAATGTTATGATGTTTTAGGTCCTCATGTTGTTGCAGATTGTTATTGTAGAAAGCTACCCAAAGAGTTGGCTCCAAGCTCCTCGGTGAAGTAACAGTCCTAAGTTCTAAGGGTTTAAGGGTTTAAATGACAAGTTAAAAGTTCAATCAAGGGGGTTAAAGTTGACTAGAGCAACACCGGTTAGGATCCCAGGGTTCCCTCATTCCGAAATCATTATTTTCTTTTGAATTTACTTAGCTTAAACGAGTTGTGATACACATTTAAATTGGGGAGATCTCGTTAGCAACTGTGGGTTATCTCCTCCGAGCGACTCCCATAAATTCAAAAGAACGTTTTATATTTAGTAAAATTTCAAAGGATTTATGGTTAACTTTTAAACAATTGTTTTAGATTTTTGAAAATGTTGATTATTTTTTTTTTTGAAAGTTTGTTTTGATTTTGCAAGTAAAGGAATATTTTTCATCTATAAATTTTCCAATGGGATAAAGTGGAAATAAAATGAGAGTAAAATGAGAGAGATTAAATAACACAGTAAATAACACAGTAAAAGAATATTTTTCATCTTCTCTACATTCCCGATGAAAGATTAGCTTTCACAACTTGTATATATAAATTGGCGAAAATTAAGAATAGTTGAAGGTGTATCTAACAAACCCTGAACAATGACTTATTGAGTCCCCATGGAACTTAGTGGATGATTTTAGAACAAAATATAGCAAGTTCAATTTGTCCTTCAACATACCCAAAAGATTCCAAAGTGTTCAGGGAATGACCCTTAACGGCCTTAAAGTTCTCTTGAACGATTTAAGTTCATTTTGAACTTATCATATTGTTCTATTAATCATCCCAGGTCAAATCAAAATCACCCTACTACTCGATGAATCTTAACATTTTAATCATCTCGAGGACTGTGTACTCAATCAATCAGTTGATATTTCACTTAAAAGTTATGTAAGTGAATGCCCCTAAGGCAAGTTTAGGTCATTAAAGATTTTTGTACCCATCACTAAAGTAAGGCTAGTAGTGCTTATAAATATCTATCATCAATCATATTATCCCTCTAAATCCCATCAAATGAATTTAAATATCAAGCCTAGATCACTATGAAGCCCTTAACAATTTCAGTGGGATAAAGTGGAGATCATTAAGATTTTAAATTTAAGTGGTACATATCCTTATTGAAAGATCATATCATCCAAATTGTGGGCTTAGAATAAATGAACTATCATCCTCCTAACTTAAGCCCATTACTTGAGAATCATCTCACTTTTATTAACTTCCAAGTCTTGATAATTTAGAAAATTATAATTTTATTTTTATTATGAAAAAGTGACAAACTGGTTCCTATCTTCAATCATCCAAACATATTTATTAGGATCAAAATTACCCATTTTTTGCTTTGCTTAATCCTAAATTTTGATTAAGGCACCAAAATCTAAAATTACCACTTTGCCCTTGGGACTCTCTACCTCATAACTCAGTAAGCATAACTCCTGTGACTTTAAAATTTTTGGAGTACCCTATCCATAGAATAATTAAATCATCAGAGGTCAAAATGTGGTTTTCAATTTTTAGTTTAATTTAAATGATCATTTTAATTTAAAAAATAAGATTTTCAAAATTAATTTATATAATAAATCAAAATAAAGTTTTTGGCTTATGGAAAAAATTATTAGAGGTTTCCTTAGGTTAGGAAGCATTTAGGCAAAATTTCATGATTTTTAAATTAAATTTTTAATTTAATTTTATAATTATTAATTAATTTTTAGTGATTTAATTAAATGGAAAATATGTTTTATTTACAAAAATTACTTTTATATTTTTATTAAACTCCTCTGAGTTCAAAGAACTCAAAAAAATAAATTTTACATTTTTATGATTTTTAATTTCTTTATTATAGTTATTTTAATGAGAAAATAAGAAAATACATGTTTGGGCGTTTAAAAATTTATTTTTAACTTAGAAAAATTAAATTATATATTTTAAAGTGTCTTAAGTGATCAGGGAACCATTAGGAACATTTTGAAATATTTTTATATTTTTGAAATTTTTAATTATTTTTAATTATTTTTAATTTAAAAAATAGCGCAAAAATGAAATATTTAATTAAAAGTAATTTTAATTTTTCCTAAATGCTCCTGATCACAAGGAACTCATAAAACTATTTTTCATAATTTTTCTAAGNAATTGACAAGTTGGTTTCTACCTTTTAACCCATTAGGTTTGAATCATCCAAACATATTTATTAGGATCAATATTACCCATTTTTTGCTTTGCTTAATCCTAAATTTTGATTAAGGCACCAAAATCTAAAATTACCACTTTGCCCTTGGGACTCTCCACCTCATAACTCATTAAGCATAACTCCTGTGACTTTAAAATTTTTGGAGTACCCTATCCATAGAATAATTAAATCATCAGAGGAGAAAAAGTGGTTTTCAAATTTTTGTTTAATTTAAATGATCATTTTAATTCAGAAAATAAAATTTTCAAAATTAATTTATAAATTTTTTGGTTTATGGAAAAATTATTAGAGGTTTCCATAGGTCAGGAAACATTTAGGCAAAATTTCATGATTTTTAAATTAAATTTTTAATTTAATTTTATAACTATTAATTAATTTTCACTGATTTAATTAAATGGAAAATATGTTTTATTTATAAAAATTACTTTTATATTTTTATTAAACTCTTCTGAGTTCAAAGAACTCAAAGAAATAAATTTTACAGTTTTATGATTTTTAATTTATTTATTATAATTATTTTAATGGGAAAATAGGAAAATACATTTTTGGGCGTTTAAAAATTTATTTTTTACTTAGCAAAATTAAATTATATATTTTAAGAGTCATAAGAGATCAGAGAACCATTAGGAACATTTTGAAATAAATTTATATTTTTAAAATTTTTAATTATTTTTAATTTAAAATATAGTGCAAAAATGAAATATTTAATTAAAAGTAATTTTAATTTTTCCTAAATGCTCCTGGTCACAAGGAACTCATAAAATTATTTTTAATAATTTTTCTAAGTGTATTTAATTTAATATAATTATTTTTGTATAAAAATACAATGTTTCTTAAAAAATCAACTTTACTACTTAAACCTAATCAAATAATTTTCAAATTTTTACAGTGGGTTAATATGATTTTTACACACAATGTCGGATTGATTTTGTCAATTTTTTATAAATATTTAATTTACATAAATTAGTACAAGATAGACACACTTAATTAAATACATAAATGTACAAAACTATTCAAAGCATTGTTATACTTTTCCTATGCTTCTCTAACCATAGGAAACCTACTAAAATTTATCCCATAAATTTTCAAGTGACATTTCAATTTATGTAATTAAATTAAGCCAAAATAGTCATCTTAGCATGAAAATTAGAGTTAGAAGCATAAAGATGTCCTCTGACCTTGGAAAAATCAAAGAACATAGCATCTATCATGAGGAATAAACCCTAAAAATTTCAAGCTATGGTGAACAATGCTTAGTCATAATGAATTAAAATACCATAGAGTATTTAATTAATTAAAAATCAAAGAGTTAATAAATAATTTTTATTTTTAGTCCACATTATTCTCCTCTGTTCACTGAGCAAGAGAGTATTTTTAGTTATTTTTATGATTTTTCTATTAAAAGATATGGATTTTCAAAGTTCTTGCATTTAAATTAATTCTAATAAATCCATATTTTTCTACTTAAATGCGTGACATCATCTCATCCTCGTCTGCTCCGAAGTCTCTAAGCGGCGCTCCGCTATTCGACGCCGACAACCACGTAGACGCCTCGTTAGCTCACTTTTTTGTTCCATCCACTCATCCAACGTGATCTCATTTGTCCATCCAATACACACGCGATCGGACGACATCCGTTCATCGTCCCCAACTGACCTAACATATAAGCCGTCCACACTAAAACCTTAAGACCTCGAGTTAGACTCAACCAAATCACTTCAAGTTTGTTCTTACAAATTCATCTACTCAAGACGGAGACATCCATATGGTTTATACGTTATGAAATACAGTAAATACATAAGAAGAATCAATTTAAGCTCAATTTAGGGTTGATGCTCAATACCTTTTTATGAGAGGGGAGGCCTCAATCAGATGGTTGTAGCAGCTTTGAATGAGTCCAACGAACCTCCAGATGAAGCCCTGAGCTGTGGTGAATTGCCTATGTATGATTTTGACCAAGGTCAATTTCAGGTGTTGGTCTAGAGCTAGGTTAGAGGCTCTCTGTGATGGAGTTTTTGTGGAGATACAACTTCTCTCACTCAGAGGATGGTGTGTGCACAATTAATTGGAGTTTGGTTCACTTTGGAGCTATAGAGAAATATATCTTGGTTTTCCTTGAATTTTAAAATCAAATTTGAGCTTTTACAGAGGGATCTAGAAGGGGAAAATGATGGGCTTGAGCTTAGGAGTTCTTGGAGAGTGTCTGGGAGCAATTGGGCGGAGTTTCCCCAAGGAAATTGGCTAACACTTCTTTTGGCCATGGAGGAGGTGGTTTAAAAAGAGGGGCCTGAGGTGGAACTCAAGGCCAACTAATGGGTGTAATCAGTAGCTTATGTGGAGGGTTGCAAAGTGCGAAAGACCAAACAGGGTTGGCCAGTTTGGATGGGTGCAATTGGGTTTGGGTTGAGGCATGGGGACTCTTGGTTTTGGCTCCTCCGATGACTAGGGTGGCTGGCCAAGGCAAGGGAGGTGCTCAGGCGGCTCAGGAACCTCGGGAGAATCTGTCACAACAATTAATTTGTGTTGGTAATGGGTTTTGGCAAAGATCTCTTTAGTTTAAGTATTTTAGGAAACAAATCCCTTGATTTAGGGGACCTTTGGTCTATGGCTCACATAGGGTGGGCTAGATGGGTTTAGCCTGTTCACTAGGGTCCAATTGGCGGCTGTAGTGGCCTTGAATTGACCACTTTGGCTAAGTTTGGTCATTTTTTGGTGCATGGATTCAATTTGGGTCAAATTGGCTTAGAGTTGGTTTTGGTTTGGGCTAGCCATGATATTGAGCTCAATTAATTGATCAAGTTGGTGTAGATGATTGTCATAAAGGGTTTAAGAAAGATTTGGAGTGACTTTGAATTGATTTGGAGGTTCAATGTGAAGGAATTTGGGCATTTGGTCAATTTTTGGTAGATTGGGTTATACCTGGGTTTGAGTTGTGTTACAGTTTGACTAGGGCTCAATTGAGGTGTCAATCATCCTACTTGAGCCATTGACAAATGGAATTCCCTAATTTGGGTCCTTCACGTACTTATCTTAGCTAAACCCTAGCCTAGGACTAGTTGGGTCTAGGGGACCATCTACATGAGTCTCCCAAAGAGTCAAAGGATCAAAATCAGGTAGGCTTGGGTTTAAGGTAGTGAGTGGAAGTGTATTGTACAAGTGTGTGTGTGAGACTGACCAAGACCACACCACCAGAGGGTTGGCCCTAGGTCCAAGATGTTCTATGGGAGCTCTCCTTGAGCTCCTCTACATTAACCCCACCTACTAAGTACTAGAGGTTAGGACCAATATGTGGAACTTCAAGTTGAGAAAATAAGAGTTTTGAATTTCTAATGGTGACGGTTCCTTTCTAGTCCTCTAGGAATAGTCAACAAGAAAATCCTATGGCTAGACCCTAGGGTGCTAAAGAAGAAAAACTAAACCTCAACTAAAAGTGAGGTCAACAGCTCTTAGGCATGGCTTAGTCTATGTCTTGACCAACCACTTCTACTTCAAATAATCAACAACTCCACATCCACTCTCATTTACCTCTATGCTAGTGTTTATTAATTCTTAATGCCTACCTCATACATCACATAATAATTATGGAAGATTTTTATACCAAGATTGTCAT
The DNA here is from genome assembly GCA_002079205.1 of Phalaenopsis hybrid cultivar. Classification (NCBI taxonomy): domain Eukaryota; kingdom Viridiplantae; phylum Streptophyta; class Magnoliopsida; order Asparagales; family Orchidaceae; genus Phalaenopsis; species Phalaenopsis hybrid cultivar. The sequence continues at coordinate 148,591 of JXCR01142187.1, forward strand.
GATTAGTTATGCAAGCCTCAATAATTTTTGAAGTTACATTTATTGACTTCATCAAAATTTTTGAATTCATAATAATGGTAGTTTTAGAGTAAGGTAAATTAGTTTTGTAGAATTAATAAGTGATAAAATTGATGCCCTTGGTGGAGGGACACTCAGAGTATCCATCCTTCTAATAGCATGGTTAATAATTTAGTAGTTAGAATAATGATTGAAGGCACATTGAGCAAGAATAGTAGTGATAGTCATTAAAGTAAGAAAAATAATAGTACTCATTTTTTGCATATGAACTATATAATTAATCAAACACTTTGAAGGATGAATTAATAGATAATTAATTATATTAGAAGAAGGAGAATATATCCTCAATATAGAACTAAAAGAAGTAGCATTTATAGTCTCTTGAGTAGCTAACTTGATTTCTTGTAGTAGTAGAAATTATGTCATCGTTAGAGTAATCAAAGGTTTATAAACTCTCTTAAATGATTTCTTTCTTAACCCTTTTTGATGTTCCCTCTTCCATGTACTTCATAACTTCGTGATCATTGTTAAAAAATGTTTAGGGGCCTTTTATAAGAAAATAAATAAATTTTAATTTTTAGTTTAAAATTAATTTTTAATTTATTTAATTCATCAACAATAGTTCTAAATATTATTATAGAGATAATTATTTTAAAACTTATGACTGAAGTTGACAAAAGTAATTTTTTGACAAACAAGTAGTTTGATTTTAATGAAAAATAAACTTAGTTTGTAGTAAATAAGAACCATGGTGTTATTTGCAGTAAAATGGAACAAAGAATTAGAGAACCAATGTTTAAACTCAGCAAACCTAATTTGTGGTAAAATAAAATCTTGGAGATAATTATAAAATGGATCAAAGATAATATTATTAAAAATTCTTATAGCATTGATAAGTTGCTACATAACAAATTTGCCACTGCTAGAACTTTATTTGATTTTGATGACTCTAGTAATAAGAGACTTTCAATTACACCATTCTTAGACTTTTTAACAAACATTGTTGGCTTTAGCCTCAATTTAGACAGCATTACAGCTCAAAACTACTAAATACAATGCATTGGGTGTGCAACAAGCTTTTAAGGGTCAGGACCAAGAAATGGAATAGAGATATTAGGTTGACTTACTAAGCCCCTCAAGCTAATTGTTGGAGTGGAACATAGATTATGCATAAGGAAAACAAAGTTATCAGGATTCTATTGATGAAGACATTCATAGTTTTAATTTTGAGACACAAGCTCATAACACCACTACAACTCCTAAATGGATTTTACAAGCCAAAACTTTACTGAAACAGGAATGACTCATTTAAAAATCAAGTAAAATAAGAATCAAAGGTTCAAGAGGACTCAAACACATCAACCCAAATGCTAAAATACTGCACAATCGTAAAAGGGGTATGTTGTTTAGACTGCTAAATGACACTTCCTTAAGGATTGCTATAGAATCAAAAAAAAATTTCAATAAAATTTAAATTCCTTGTTTAGAACATCAGCGACATAGCCAAATCATTATGTTTGATGGATATTCCTTATCATTTTTTTAGATATTACAACCACATTTACATTAAATTTTAATGATATTTATGAGCAAACAACAAATATAATAAATTAGTAATTAATATGCAAATGTTAAAATTTCAATGCTTTACTAATGAATAATAAAATGATTATCATGTCTTAATTTGAATTCACATCAAGTTTTATCTAACCAAATATATTATGTTGTAAGTAAGAGCTTATTGTTTAGTAACATATCATGGATTTTCTTTATAGTCTTAAGACATATAAGATGATTTTATAATACAAGATATATTAAAAAAATTTCAATTTTTCTTTCTATTAAGGCTTTTTTATATTAATGCCCACATTTAAGAGTAATTCTCCCCACTTGAGGGACATTATCAAAATTTTTAGTTTACTAAAATAATAAATCTTATTCAGAACAATTTCAATTTAGTATGTGAAGTTAAAATTACTTACTAACTATTCTTGTTAAATTATCAAGATTTTTGTTCAATAAGAATAATTATAGATCATATAAAACAATCAATTATTAGTTCTTAGTGATCATGACATATGGCTTATATTCATTTAGTATGCCCAATTAAAATTACTTACTAATTTTATACTAAATTATATTTCTACTTATTTTATGTGTGTTTCAGTGACTGTTGTCTTCATAAATTTTATGCCCAAAACCTAAAGTAATATATAATTCAAATTTTTTAAATATATATATACATATATATATATATATATATATATATATACGTTTAAAGTTCTAGTCATATTTTTTTTGTAGATAACTTGAATTTCATAAATTTTTTTGTCTTATCTTGAATTACAATGATCATGGGCTAACTTAACAAATATTAATTGCATACTTTATTTTTGTTCTATATACTAATCTTTTGATTATCCCTAACATTTGAATTTATTTAATTTGTACCTAAAAGGTTAGTACTCAAAATTACAGAATCTCTTATTAAAATCTTGTTCAGCTCAAACCAATTTTTATTTGTAATCATAAAAAAACTTTGGTACTTGCTAAGGCTCATGAGGTTAACATAGATTGCAAGACATTGGGGACAATCATTTTAATTAATTTGATTTTTATATATCTGATGTGAATCAATTTTCTGACATTTTCCATCATAAATTATATGATTTATCTTCATATAATGATAATTTTATGCTTTTGAAAGGTGTTTTGCTATATTTTATAGAATACAGTTGTCAAGCATGCATTGGTAAGCCACAATAAAAGGTTGGACAGTATTGCATACCTTTGTCATCCGCTAGTGTAATTACAATGGGACCTTTGTCTTAAGGAGCAAGAGAATGAGTGAACAGATCGAGAAGATGGAATAATTATGTCAGACCATAACATAGTTATGCTGGCCTATAGTGTACCTATGTCGGGGCTCTGCCATGCACTATTTTGTCATGGTTTTGGAAACAGTTCATGCAACAGTTATTTAACCTAATTTATGAGATTAATTAGAGCACTTCTTGCTAAGTTGTGGCTGCATCGTTTTAAAGTTATCGGCACTATTTCGGGGGTTTGTGGGAGTTGCCCGTAAGAAGCTGTCGGTCGTCGGAATCGAAATCTCATCGCCCGCTTCGGAAGGACGTTGAAGTATGAAATCAAATTGACCCCATATTTTTCATAGTTTTAGCATTGTACCTCAAATCATGTATCTATCCCGAAGGATAAACATAAGACTTGAGGATGCGGCTCGATCAAATAAACTAAGGAAAGTATGACGTCTGTTTGGGCTGCGAAACTTTTGTATTTGTCGACAAGTTCCCCTATTTAATATAAAGGATTAAATAGGGTTTATATTAAGCNGTTGTACCTCAAATCCTGTATCTATCCTAAAGAATAAACACAAGACTTGAGGATGAGGCTCGATCAAATAAACTAAAGAAAGTATGACGTCCGTCTAGTCTGCGAAACCTTTATATTTACCGACAAGTTCCCCTATTTAATATAAAAAATTAAATAGGGTTTATAATAAGCTGGGTTTGAACATGCTTCCTATAAGGGCAAGCCCCTATAGTTAATTACATCTTANATAGGGTTTATAATAAGCTGGGTTTGAACATGCTTCCTATAAGGGCAAGCCCCTATAGTTAATTACATCTTANTAATATAATTATTTATGTATAAAAATACAATGTTTCTTAAAAAAATTAACTTTAGTACTTTAACCTAATCAAATAATTTTCAAATTTTTACAGTGGGTTAATATGATTTTTACACACAATGTGGGATTAATTTTGTCAGTTTTTTTATAAATATTTAATTTACATAAATTAATACAAGATAGACACACTTAATTAAATACATAAATGTACAAAACTATTCAAAGCATCATGATATTTTTCCTATGCTTCTCTGATCACAGGAATCCTACTAAAATTTATCCCATAATTTTTCAAGTGATATTTCAATTCATGTAATTAAATTAAGCCAAAATAGTCATCTTAGCATGAAAATTAGGGTTAGAAGCACAAAGATGTCCTCTGACCTTAGAAAAATCAGAGAACATAGCCTCTATCATGAAGAATAAACCCTAAAAATTTCAAGCTATGGTGAGCAATGCTTAGTCATAATGAATTAAAATATCACAGAGATTATTTTATTAATTAAAAATCAAAGAGTTAATAAATAATTTTAATTTTTAATCCAAATTATTCTCCTCTATTCACGTAGCAAGTGAGTGTTTTTAGTTTGTTTTTATGATTTTTCTATTAAAAGATATGGATTTTCAAAGTTCTAGCATTTAAATTAATTCAAATAAATCCATATTTTTTTACTTAAACGTGTGGCATCATCTCATCCTCGTCTGCTCTGAATTCTCCACACGGCGCTCCGCTATTTGACTCCTCCAGCCACGTAGTCGCCTCTTCAGCCCGCCTTTTTGTTCCATCCACTCGTCCAACGCGATCTCATCCGTCCATCTAATACACACGCGATCGGACGACATCCGTTCATTGTCCACAGCTGACCTAACCTGTAACCCGTCCACACTAAAACCTTAAGATCTTGAGCTAGACTCAACCAAATCACTTCAGGTTTATTCTTACACCTTCATCTACTCAAGACAAACACATCCATACGGTTTATACATTATGAAATGCAGTAAATACATATGAAGAATCAATTTAAGCTCGGTTTAGGGTTGAGGCTCAATACCTTTTTTATGAGAGGGGAGGCCTCAATCAGACGGTTGTAGCAGCTTCGAATGAGTCCAACAAACCTCAAGATGAAGCCCTAAGCTGTGGTGAATTGACTATGTATGATTTCGACCAAGGTCAATTCCAGATGTTGGTCTAGAGCTAGGTTAGAGGCTCTTTGTGATGGAGTTTTTGTGGGGATACAACTTCTCTCACTCAGGGGATGGTGTGCGCACAATTAATTAGATTTTGGTTGACTTTGGAGCTATAAAGAAATATACTTGGTTTTCCCTGAATTTTGAACTCAAAATTGAACTTTCACAGAGGGATCTAGAGGAGGAAAATGATGGGCTTGAGCTTAGGAGTTCTTGGAGAGTGTCTGGGAGCAATTGGGCAGAATTTCCCCAAGGAAATTGGCTAACTCTTCTTTTGGCCATGTAGGAGGTAGTTTAAATAGAGGGGCCTGGGGTGGAACTTAGGGCCAACTAATTGGTGAAATCAGTAGCTTATGTGGAGGGTTGCAAAGTGCCAATGACTAATCAGGGTTGGCCAGCTTGAATGGGTGCAATTGGGTTTGGGTTGAGGCATGGGGGCTCTTGGTTTTAGCTCCTCTGACGACTAGGGTGGCTGGCCAGGGTAGGGGAGGTGCTCAGGCGGCTCAAGAACCTCAAGAGTATCTGTCACAACAATTAATTTGGGTTGGTGATGGGTTTTGGCAAAGATCTCTTTGGTTTAAGTATTTTAGGAAACAAATCCCTTGATTTAGGGGACCTTTGGTCCATTGCTCACTTAAGGTGGGCTAGATGGGTTTAACCTATTCACTAGGGTCCAGTTGGTGGCTGTAGTGGTCTTGAATTGACCACTTTGGCTAAGTTTGGTCAAATTTGGTGCATGGGTTCAATTTGGGTCAAATTGGCTTGTAGTTGGGTTTGGTTTGGGCTAGCCATGACTTTGAGCTCAATTGATTGATCAAGATGGTGTATATGATTGTCATAAAGGGTTTAGGAAAGATTTGGAGTGACTTTGAATTGATTTGGAGGTTCAATGTGAAGGAATTTGGGCATTTGGTCAATTTTTGGTGGATTGGGTTAGACTTAGGTTTGAGTTGTGCTAAAGTTTTACTAGGGCCCAATTGAGGTGTCAATCAGCCTACTTGAGCCATTAACCAATAGAATTCCCTAATTTTGGTCCTTCATGTACGGATCTTAGCTAAACCCTAGCTTAGGGCTAGTTGGGTCTAGTGGACCATCTACATGAGTCTCCCAAAGAGTCAAAGGATCAAAATCAGGTAGGCTTGGGTTTAAGGTAGTGAGTGGAAGTGTACTATACAAGTGTGTGTGTGAGACTGACCAAGACCACACCACCAGAGGGTTGGACCTAAGTCCAAGCAGTCCTATGAGAACTCTCCTTGAGCTCCTCCACATTGACCCCACCTACTAAGTACCAGAGGTTAGAACCAATATGTGGAACTTCAAGTTGAGCAAAGAAGTGTTTCAAATTTTTAATGGTGAGGGCTCCTTTCTAGTCCTCTAGGAATAGTCAACAAGAAAATCCTATGACTAAACCTTAGGCTACTAAAGAAGAAAAACTAAACCTCAACTAAAAGTGAGGTCAATAGCTCTTAGGCATGGCTTAGTCTATGTCTTGACCAACCACTTCTACTTCAAATAATCAACAACTCTACATCCACTCTCATCTACCTCTATGCTAGTGTTTATTAATTCTTAATGCCTACCTTGTACATCACATAATAATTATGGAAGATTTTTATACCAAGATTGTCATGATTAATTATGCAAGCCTCAATAATTTCCGAAGTTATATTTATTGACTTCATAAAATTTTTTGAATTCATAATAATGATAGTTTTAGAGTAAGTTAAATTAGTTTCGTAGAATTAATAGGTGATAAAATTGATGCCCTTGGTGGAGGGACACTCAGAGTATCCATCCTTCTAATAGCATGGTTAATAATTTAGTAGTTAGAATAATGATTGAAGTCACATTGAGCAGAACTAGTATTGATAGTCATTGAAGTAAGAAAAATAATAGTACTCATTTTTTGCATATGAACTATATAATTAATCAAACACTTTGAAGGAGGAATTAATAGATAATTAGTTATATTAGAAGAAGGAGAATATATCTTCACTATAGAACTAAAAGAAGTAGCTTTTATAGTCGCTTGAGTAGCTAACTTGATTTCTTGTAGTGGTAGAAATTATGTCATCGTTAGAGTAATCAAAGGTTTATAAACTCTCTCTTACATGATTTCTTTCTTAACCCTTTTTGATGTTCCCTCTTCCATGTACTTCATAACTTCGTGATCATTGTTAAAAAATGTTTAGGGGCCTTTCATAAGAAAATGGATTGAGAATATGATAAATAAATTTTAATTTTTAGTTTAAAAATAATTTTTAATTTATTTAATTCATTAACAATAATTCTAAATATTATTATAGAGATAATTATTTCAAAACTTATGACTAAAGTTGACCAAAGGAATTTTTTGACAAATAAGTAGTTTGATTTTAATGAAAAATAAACTTAGTTTGTAGTAAATAAGAACCATGGTGTTATTTGCAGTAAAACAGAACAAAGAATTAGAGAACCAATGTTTAAACTCAGCAATCCTAATTTGTGGTAAAATAAAATATTGGAGATAATTATAATATTATTAAAAATTCTTATAGCATTGATAAGTTGCTACATAACAAATTTGCCACTGCTAGAACTTTATTTGATTTTGATGACTCTAATAATAAAAGACTTTCAATTACACCATTCTTAGAATTTTTAACAAACATTGTTGGTTCTAGCCTTAATTTAGACAACATTACAGTTCAAAACTACTAAATACAATGCATTGGGTGTGCAACAAGCTATTATGGGTCAAGAGAAAGAAATGGAATAGAGATATTAGGTTGACTTACTAAGCCCCTCAAGCCGATTGCTGGAGCGGAACATAGAACATGCATAAGGAAAACAAAGTTATCACGATTCTATTGATGAAGACATTCATAGTTTTAATTTAGAGACACAAGCTCATAACACCACTACAACTCCTAAATGGATTTTACAAGCCAAAACTTTACTGAAACAGGAATGACTCATTTAAAAATCAAGTAAAATAAGAATCAAAGGTTCAAGAGGACTCAAACACATCAACCCAAACTCTAAAATACTTCACAATCTTAAAAGGGGTTTGTTGTTTAGACTACTAAATGACACTTCCTTAAGGATTGCTATTGAATACAAAAAAAAAATTCAATAAAATTTAAATTCCTTTTTTAGAACATCAACGACATAGCCAAATCAATATGTTTGATGGATATTCCTTATCATTTTTTTTAGATATTACAACCACATTTACATTAAATTTTAATGATATTTATGAGCAAACAACAAATATAATAAATTAGTAATTAATATGGAAATGTTAAAAATTTAAATGCTTTACTAATGAATAATAAAATGATTATCATGTCTTAATTTGAATTCACATCAAGTTTTATCTAACCAAATATATTACGTTGTAAGTAAGAGCTTATTGTTTAGTAACATATCATGGATTTTCTTTATAGTCTTAAGACATATAAGAT
>JXCR01142187.1:157360-173269 GCA_002079205.1 Phalaenopsis hybrid cultivar
AAAATTTTTGTCTTATCTTGAATTACAATGATCATGGGCTAACTTAACAAATATTAATTGCATACTTTATTTTTGCTCTATATACTACTCTTTTGATTGTCCCTAACATTTGAATTTATTATAATTTGTACCTAAAGGTTAGTACTCAAAATTACAGAATATCTTATTAAATCTTGTTCAGCTCAAACCAAATTTTATTTGTAATCATAAAAAAACTTTGGTACTTGCTAAAGCTCATGAGGTTAACATAGATTGCAAGACATTAGGGACAATCATTTTAATTAATTTGATTTTTATATATATGATGTGAATCAATTTTCTAACATTTTCCATCATAAATTATATGATTTATCTTCATATAATGATAGTTTTATGCTTTTGAAAGGTGTTTTGCTATATTTTATAGATTACATGTGTCAAGCATGCATTGGTAAGCCACAACAAAAGATTGGACAATATAAGGGTTTGCATACCTTTGTCACTCGCTAGCGTAATTACAATGGGACCTTTGTCTTGAGGAGCAAGAGAATGAGTGAACAAATCGAGAAGATGGAATAATTATGTCCGACCATAACATAGTTACGCTGGCTTATAGTGTACCTATGACACAATAGGGAGTACCTATGTCAGGGCTCTGCCATGCACTATTTTGTCATGGTTTTGGAAACAGTTCATGCAACAGTTATTTAACCTAATTTATGAGATTAATTAGAGCACTTCTTGCTAAGTTGTGGTTGCATCATTTTAGAGTTTAAGGGCGTATTGTTCTTTTCCTAGGGTTTTCTCCATTAGTTCTCTCTTGGGGATAATTTCTAGGATATTTTCCTTTGAGAGTTGTGAGAGTTATAAGAGAGAGATTTGTGTGCACTCGTAGGGAGATTCATGAATCAGTGGCATTTCTCAGAGAGAATTACAAGGTATTACAAAGGGTGATTTTCTAAGGTATTACAAAATCCTTATATTTTATTTTCTCATACATAGTAGTTAATTTTATTTCACACTTCTATGATGTAAGGCATGTGTTAATCGATGAGTTTTCCCTATGCATTTTTCTGTTCTTTAGATTTCATATATTAATGGTTTAACATTTTGATTTTAAAATACACCAAAGCTAAACAATCAGGAAGTTAAAAAATTCCTATGATCCAAGACTTCTAACTGTTGATTAGATAAACAAGTAAGTTAACACACACTCGCCTATTAGAATAGACATTGAAAATAAGAGAGTGCAACTTAGATTGAGGATTAGAGGATTCCTAGAAAACCTTGTATGATAAGTTTCCTTAACGATAATACGAGTTTCTAATACTCCTTATGAACTAGACATAGGCTAAGCATAATTATTTACCTAATTTTTTATCACATAGGACTTGCATTGACATCACCCCTTGGTATGTCATAGCAAATTGTTCAAAAAAGCAACCACCCTTTTTTTGGTCTGGGGTTGTCAATCCAAGTCTGAGCGTGACCACGTCCTAAAGTACCTCGGCGTGGTCACACCTAGCCTAGGTGTGACTACACCCAGAGGTTCCTCAACATGGTCACATCAGGCCTGTGTGTGACCACACCCAGGCAATCCATCTTCACATGTTAGCAATCCATAACGTTTGTCAATGGATCATGTCACGAATCTTCACACTGTTTCACTGGCGGTGACCTGTGGCCCATTAATCGTTTGATGGGTATGTGTTGTCAACCCGCCACCCAATTGGATGGCTCCAGAGTTCTCAACATTCATCATCAGAGCCCATAAATAAGCAGACTGTTGAAGGCAAAAGGGATTATCTAGCACTCAAACTCTCTGGCATTTACTCCGAGGAGAGGAAGAAGGGAAGCAGTTCTCTAGAAAGCCTCCTCCACCTCCGGTCAGACCTCCTTCTCCAGTAAGTCTCCTACTTAGTTTTTTAATTAAGTATTTATTTCAATTCCAAGTTGGCTTTATTCTAGGTTAATCAGCTTAGTAGCTTAGATTAGGCTTGGGTTTGGGTTTGACTCAAGTTGATCCGTGCTCAGCCTAACCCTAACTCACTTAATTCAACCCTAATAATAACCTAAACTTAACCTAAACTATAGACCTAACCCAACCCAGGTTTAACCCAAATCCTAACCTAAATCTAACCTAAACTCTATACCTGAACCAACTTATGTCCTAAAGCAAGCTTCATTTACTTAGTCTCTTACATTTATTTTTTGATGTTGGCCTCACTTTTGGTGAGGTTTAGTCTCCATCTCTTAGGAGTCTAAAGTCTAGCCATATGACTTTCCTATTGATTATCCTAGAGGACTAGTGATGGAACACTCTCACACAGAAACTCTAAAACTTCTTGACTCTTCTTAGGAATTCTCACATGGGTACTCATAAGCCCTCATTCCTCTTTTGGGATGGTGAAGACCAACATGTGAAGACCCAAGTGTGACTTCCAATAGGATTAGTGAGACCTTAAGGCAACTCTAGGTGGCTTGGTCTTGGTTACAACCTCACACACACACTCAAACCCAAAAATCACATGCTTAAAAATATAAGATAAATATGAACGTAATAAATATTCAATAATTGTAAAGTCACACTAATCAATGCAAGTATATGTATCGCTCAAGTAATATAGGGCTCTAATGGAGTCCTATATATCGATCCCACAGGGAGTAGTTTAGAATTACGGACTAAGACCTTAGAAAAGAGCAATACTTTAATCACAACAACTAAGTTCAATTTGCTTATATGTCACTAATAGGAAATTGCAATAAATATGTAATTTTAATAACTATTAAATAACGAATGATACTAATGAAGGTTTAAATGTGATATTCAATATATAAGAAAGCATCTTTCTCCTTGTCAAGAAATTATAGTGAATTAGTTCAAATTATATTGTGTCAAATAGGAGCATACCTATTCCTTACCCTTTGGTCTAGGCATAAAGAACATTGACTAATCCTACGCTTGTTTACTGAATCTGCGACTAGGCTGGGAGGATATCGGCTCTCACTTCGGAGCTCCCATGTTCCCCTCGCCTGAGAGCTAACTTCTACACTTCAGCACCCAAACGTAGGACTAAATTGGGGATTTTAGTCTGTCACTCTAAAATCTCCAATTCTACGCTCGATAATATTATTTTCCTATTTATTTGCACCCAACTTCCAAGGGCTTTGACCTCCCTGAATCCTTAGATGTAATTCTCACTTTAGTTGTAAAATTCAACATATTTTAACAAATCAATTGGCCAGATTGAAATTAAATTAAGATCGAAGTGAAAAGATCATCACAATTTCTTAAATATTTTCATGGCTTCACCAATTAAGATCGAAGTGAAAAGATCATCACAATTTCTTAAATATTTTCATGGCTTCACCAATTTAAATCACCATTTAACAAATCTCAAGACAAGGAGAAAGACATATTACTCAGATCTCATGGGAAAAACACAACAAAACTCGGAATTCATATATAAAATCAAAGTCATACAAACTACAACAAGTAAATAACTTATCTCTATTTTCTCCCCAATAACACTCCTCGAAGTTCCTATGAATCTCTTCCTTTCTTTACAACATACAGAATTCTTCTTCGAAGCAGCAAGGAGGAAGAAATCTCTCACTTTCTCTCCACTCTTACAATCTCTCAAAGAATTCCTCACTAATATTGGAATTTTTCTAATCTCTAGGAACTCTCCTAGCACTTCCTTTACTCCCTATATTCTTTCCCTCGGAAAGGAGGAAGAAATCTCTCACTTTCCCTCCACTCTTACAATCTCTCAAAGAATTCCTCACAATTTTACACACTATTGAAACCTTTCTAACCTCCAGGAACTCTCTCTAGCACTTCCTCCTTTAATTTTTGGCCAAAACATTCTTTTAAAGTTATGAATGAGCTTTCCCAAGAGTTGTCTAAGCATCCCTTCAAAATTTGGCCTTATCCAAAGCCTGATTGGGCATAACCGTCGAGCTCGCCGTCGGCGGCCTCAAGGGCGCTGTCGGCAGACCTTCTTAATGAATTAATTCTGGAGTCTCGGGAAAATCACGCCGTCGGCGGGGTCGATGGTGTCGTCGGCGCCCTAATTCAATTCTGCACATTTTGGTCATTTTCGCTCCAAATTCGCTCCTTTTTTCATCTTTTTGCTTCAATTACCCTAATTCATCATTCTTGCAATAAAACATCAAAAATATCTTTTATTAAAGTGCAATATCATCAAAAACAGTGTAAAATAGGTATGAAAATCTCAACATATTTTCTTTTGGTTACTAGCATATCTCCCAGTTCTTTTTAGAGACTCATGTGGGTGGCCCCATGCCCTTAGTCTTTAGCTAGCATGACTAGGACCAACATGTAGAGAATCCAAAATGAGCTTCCCTATGGGTCTTGTAAGTCTAAGGGAGGAGTTTACATGATTTGCATGCTCATCAATCCCATTTCTATTAAGACATCCTACTTTTGCCTCATATCCCCACTTTTCCTCAAATTTACCAAAATGCCCCTGGAATCCTAAAACCTCCAAAATTGCCCAAACTCTCAATTCATTGCTAAAAGTCATGTTGAGCCACTTCAAATTACCCCAATGGCCCAAATATCTCCAAAATTCTCAAAAGTATTAAAATACCCCCCCCCCTACACCACCCAAAATTACTAAAATGCCCCTAATATTCAAAAATTGCCAAAGTCCTCAAATCACCCTTAATTTTCACAAAGTTCATTCCAAATTGGCCCAATTTGAAGTCTAAAATAAATTTCATCATATTTAAGCCCAATTCAAACCAATTCCAACTCACACCTAATTCCTAACACAAACCCCAAGCCAAAGTCAACTACCCCAAAATTGACCCCAATTCCAAATTCCATCAAATTGCATCACTCGAATTCAACAAAAAATTTTTGCCAAATTCATCATGAAATTTTTCTAGGCTAATTTGAACCATCAATTGGTCTAGATCCAAGTCCAAGCTAAGCCCAAAATCAAAGTCCAAGCCCAAACCCAATTTTAATCTTGAATCCAAACTTTTCCCTAATCCTTTGATTTAATTAAATCTTAATCACCTCAGACCCATCCTAATCATGTGAGCTAGCCGCATCAATCCTAGCCAAGACCTATTTTGAGCCATGGACCAAGGGACCCTTGATTTATGGAAACTCCCCTAAATTCAGTTAACTCTCTGACCCATGCATCCAACCTTCCCAAGTAATTAAAATTGCATAAGCTCCCTGAGCCACTTAGCCACCTCCCCTGGCCTGGCCTGCCGCCCTAGTGACTGGAGAACTCANCTCCCTGAGCCAGTTAGCCACCTCCCCTGGCCTGGCCTGCCGCCCTAGTGACTGGAAAACTCAAAGCTGAGATGCCACCATGGCTTAAACCCCAAAATTGACCCATCCCTTATAGCAATATCTGGTTAGTCAATTGTGTCGCTCAGCCATCCATCTAAGCTTATTAGCACCGGCCAATGGCAGCCTGAGGCCTCCCCCTTGGCCTTAATTATAAATGGCCCCCTCCATGGCCAAAATTAGAGATCTTCCAAAACCTAGGGAAAACTCTATTTAATTGCTCCTAGAGCCTCTCTCAGCCTCCCTAAGTGGAATCCAACCATCCTCAGCCACCCATCCCCACTAATCGAGCTCAATTTCATTACCCAAATCCAGGGTTTTTTCAGCCACTTCACCAAACTTCTCAAAACCCCAAATTGATTATTCCACAAGCTTCACCAGACCGTAAAACCACTTCACTAATCAAAAGCCCCCTCTCTTGAGCACTTTTGCATTGTCTTTAACAAAGCCCGAGTCACCCTCTGATCGAAATTGTACCTAGGTCGTGCCTCAGCTCAAATCAACACTTCGAGGAGCTTTGAGGACTCATGGTGATCGTCTCCAACCAACCCAATTGAGGCCTCTCCTATTAGACACATATATACTAAAAATCCCTAAATTTTGCCTCGGTTTCATCCTTCCTGAAGAGAACTTGTATTTCTTATGTCTTTAACCATATAGATAGGTTCGTCTCACTCAGATGAAAGTGTATGAACAAACCTCGTGTGATTTGGTTAAGAATCAAGCGAGATATTAGGACTACAATGTGGACAGTTCTTATGTTAGGACAATCGGGGACGATTAACGGATGTTGTTCATTCCGCGTGTATCAAATGGACAGACTAGATTGCGTCAGATGATGAGATGGAACGCAAACTGCGAGCCCAGCCAGCATGCTAGGGGAAAGCATAGCAAATCATAGCGCTACACATTGGGCTTCGAGGAGGCTAAGGTTGCACTGGTGGTTAACGCAGATAAATAGATAAAAAGGGTATTTTGAAATTAAATAAATATACATATTTTAAAATTTCATATCTTGGTGTAGAAAAATCATAAAAATAAATATAAAAAAAATTTTGTCCTCGATGAATAGAGGAAAAAAAATATGAAGCAAAAATAAAAAAACATTTTTTATATTTATTTTTTTAATAAATTAAACACTCCACAGGATAATTAAATATTTACTCAAGTTAAATGAAATTTAGAGGGCTTGTTCTCAATAAGCTTAGGGATCTCTGATTTTTCTAGAGTCATAGAATATCTCTATGATCTAAAGCCCTAATTTTTGAAATTTTTGGTATTAATTCAAATAAAAAATTATAAAAAAATAAATATCAGAAAAATAGAAAATCATGTTTAGAAGATTTGTTGTGGTCAGAGGATCTTAGGAAAAATAAAAATCAAATTTAAAAAATTTTCAAGGCATTTTTCTTATTTAAATTAATAAAAATCATTAAAATTTAGAAAATAATATAAAATAATTCAAATAATCGCCTAAAATTGACCAAAATGTAGTTAATCATATTAATAACCCCCTGTAAAAATTTGAAACTCATAAAAATTATTTTTAATATAAAAACCTATTTTCTAAGAAAATAATATTTTTTTTGCTTAAAATAATTATATAACTTAAAATAAAAATTATAAAATTATAAAAAAGGTTAGGAGTGTTCTTTGTGACAAGAGACACCTAAGAAAAATAAAAATTAAGTTAAAATAAAAATTTTATTTTTAAGCTATTTTTTGAATTTAAAAATTATTAAAAAAATAAATATCAATAAAATATAAAATAAATTTCTCTGAGTTCTTTGAGGTCAAAAAGGCTCGTAAAAAATATAAAAAAGGAATTTTGAAATAAAATCATGTGGGCTGGGGCTGTTACACAGAAGTTGTGTTTAGTTGTTTTGTGCAATTATACAGTGATTGTGCTACAGTTGTTTATGACAAAAGAACCTTTTTGTTTTTGTATTATTGTGATGTTTATAATAGAACCAATCCATGCTTACGTGACAATAGAAATTCGATTCAGAATCCTAAAAAAACTCCTAAGCTTGAATTTTACAACTAAAAACTGACAACTCACTAAATAATAGCACAACAACAAAAATTAAAAACAAAACTATTAAAACATCAATTATCATTATCATGCTATTAAATTTGAAATACAGATGATTAATTCAAAGAGATAATTTCTTCTTCAAATAAACTCTCCACGTCTGATCACTATCTAAGATTGAATGGTCTAACGGATCAGCTCACTTGAAGAAGTCACAACCCTCTGCTGATCTATTTCTTGAAGATCTATAAAATTTTCTCCTGTAATTATACTCTTACCATGAAGTATGGAGAGAACATTAAAATCCACAATAGCAGTACAAGACTCTAAAGACACTGGAAGACCTAAAACTCATATTTTTTGAAAGTTTAAAACCATAAACCACAAATAGTTAGATGCAATATTAGATAATAAGAATAATAGGAATACACAATTAAAGTTTTATGAAGTTGTGAAGTTTTAGAGTACAAAGGATAAAACGAAGAATAATCACTCACTACAAGAAGATAGTGGACCTTTAAAAAATTGGATCTTGATTGCATTTAAACCGTGTAATACTGAGTTCATATGTGTCATAGAAGCATATCGCCACAAAGGCCATCTAGAAAAACCCCAAAAGTCAAAACTTAAAAGAAAGTGGACCATGGTTGTCTTGATGAAGATTTCATATATGTCAAAATCCATTGCAACATATAGGTCATACAGAAGAAACCCAAAGGTTGTATATCTCATTATAGACCTAAATAAAAAACACAAGAAAAAATTATAGATCTATAACCCATTGTTGCCTAGGAGACCATCTATGCGAGAAAAAAAATACATGTAGAATGATTGGAAAAATAATTTGCACTAAATTGAGATCCCAAAAAAATATCAATGCATAAAACATTATTACAATAAACATTTAGCTTTTTCACAAGACCTTCATAAATAAAGACAAAATCACATACAATATTGTTTCATCCATTAACTATTGCATTTGTAATTTGCTCTCTTAACCCTATCATCTCCCCAACACCTTCCCTCTTCTGGGTAAAGAACTCGGGTAACTAACATTCAGTTTGTGATATTGACTACCTCAGGCGATATTCATATGATTTAGTAAGGAGATGTGACTGAATATTCATTAACACTATTGAAATTAATATCACTACGTGCAGGATGTCAACGAATGTAATTGTAAAGAGTCAATGTAGTGACCACAATCATCACTTGTTCGTTGAAAGGATGTGTATATATCAAGTAGAATAACATTTTTTTTTAAAGCCCAAAAGCCCTCTCAATAACACCATATAAGGATGAGTGTCTTTTGCAAAACATCTTCTTTTTGTCCCGAGGTATTATTAGCTCTTTCAAAATTATGAATGTGATATTTTACATTTGGAAAGAGTTATGTGATACCCTTTCTGTAATGGATATCCACTATTATCCAAATGATTTTTCCCTACTATAAGTAAAGAAATTAGTATTGTACCAAAAGTATTATTTCATTTATTCATATTCAAACTAAACAAGAAGAGGTTCTGGAAAATTATATTTTATGAGTTCGCATAGTAAATTTGAACATGCAACTAATGTGGGTGTTGTCATCCCATCCGGCCATTATAAAGATGAAACACATTGAAATTGCATACAACCATTATATCTTATGATGGTAAACCACGTTTAATATATGTCATTTTTTTACTAGTAGGCACAAGTGTCAACCACATTTACCCATCCGACCACTACCAAACAATTACTACCACAGACAACACCACCTCATTACCACAGACACCACCACAAAATTACCACCAACACACTAACATCTCATTAAGATCAACACACCACTGCCACCACCACAAAATTACCACCCACACACCACAAAAATGTCATAACAAAAATAAAGGTTAACATTTTTTTTCTTATTCTCATGCACTTGACCCACCGAAACAACGATTTTGACAATAAACCACAAACTAAATCTCATGTAGATGGTCCACTTTATTCTCTGTTTTGATGGTTTGATATATTTAGTTTGTGGTGTCTTATTCTCTGCTTTATTCTTTGTTTTGCAAAACCCTAAACCCTAAACCCTAAACTACATTTTTAAACTTTATTTTCTTCATTTTTACTGCCTTTAAAAACCATAATGATTTTAATAGGTGTTCATGAATTCTCATAAGCTCATATAGCATGAATTTTCAGAGAAAAAGAGATTTATTGCATCTCGGACCTCCCCTTTCATAGGATCTAGAGCAACACGAGCCAAACCTGAACAATAAAACGAAATGGTCCACTACTCGACACACCACAACATAGAATTACATAAAAAAACAAAATATTCCAAATCCCTTCATTCTAGCATAGCAAACTCTAGCATAGCAAACGAAATGTCAAATCTCTAGAGAAGTTCGAAAAAAAAATGAAAGGGGTGTTTACATACACAGCACCAGAAACATTGCTATTAACATTTCTATCACCCACTTTCTTTCATTTTTTTAACTCTCACTAAAATATCAAAATTCTTGATGAAATCCCGACCAGTATTTATCATTTTATCAAATTCAAAATGATTTGATCGTTGCACACGAAATATATCAGTTGGGTTTTTGCGCAAACCAAAAGGCAAAAACCAAAACCAAAAATTATAGTGTTTCAGGTGCTATGTATATAATTATCCCAAAAAAAATTAAAAATCAGATGGATTTCTGCACACACCACAAACTAAATATATCAAATCATCAAAACAGAATAAAGCAGTGTTTCAAGTGTCATGTATATAATTATCCCGAAATGAAAAAAAAAAACAGATGAGATTCTGTGCACCACAAACTGAATAGAGCAAAGCCACCGAGGCAGAGAATAATGGTAGAAAATACCAGAGGATGAAGGAGATCAAAGGAACCAAATGTTGGTTGTCCCTCACCGTAGGTGCCAAAGAACGAAGAAAAGGAAGAGAAGAAATCAAAACCATATTTTTGGGCCGCACTACAGCAGAAAAGCTGTGCCAAACGAACTTTTAGATCACTTAGACATTTACATGAAATCTTCTATCTGAAAAAGGACCTTCTCTTTTCATTCAAAAATACCTTTTCTTCCAGTTTTTAGTTTTCTTTTCTGAACCTAACATTTTAATATACTTGAAAGTAAAAGTAATTATATNGAAACCATATTTTGGGGCCGCACTACAGCAGAGAAGCTGCGCCAAACGAAATTTTTGATTACTTAGACATTTACATGAAATCTTCTATCTAAAAAAGGACCCTCTCTTTTCATTCAAAAATACATTTTCTTCCAGTTTTTAGTTTTCTTTTCTGAACCTAACATTTTAATATACTTGAAAGTAAAAGTAATTATATGATCTTTAAAGCCTTCAATGTGAAAATCAACTGAAATAAATATAAATGCAACATTATGTACTCTATCAAGAATATAATGAAGAAAATTAAACTTTTAAAAGAGTTTGACATTATGAAGCCATATGCATATGAATCTTGGGCTACTGAAAATAGAGAGAAATTTGAGGACCTGCTCTAAAAAGATATTAGTAGAAGCTCAATTTTTTATCCTTAAAAGAAATTTGGGAACTCACCAACTTCAATGATTCAAACCATAATCTTCTCCAAACCCAAACTTTTATTGCAACTACTTCTACTCAAAAGTCGTCACTAAATCTGGTCATTGGAAATAAGCTACTTCACATTTTGTGACCTCAAACTCGATAATTTAGTGAATTTCAGAATTTTAGATTGATCTCAATGCTATTTATTGAACTCATGATCGAATTCTTTGTTGGAACATCAAGTTACAGATAAAGAAGAGTTACACTTTATATCCTTTTCTATTAGCGCTGTATAAAGATAACTATCGTCACAGTTTTCGTTTATCTAGTAAGTTATTCTTTTTGACCATATGAACTATAAAAGAATTAGATTTTGATCTTCTTTGGAGCCATTTCTTAGCATCAAATCTCAACTGAAACTTAAGAAAAAAGTTGGGGATGTGTTTGATATACAAAAACACTTTTAACATAATTCTATAGCTTCTATCAATAATCTAGCAAAATTTAATAGATTCCCTCTAATCTCTGTCCTTACTTTTTTTTTTTGGGCAAGTTTAGCCCATACATGTTAGAAAGGTTCTAATTTTACCGACTCAACAAATTTGAATCCAACAAAAGGACAACTTAGATCCCATGCTATATAGTAGCTCAAGATGCCGCAACTCAAATCTCTCATCAAACCAGTTCAACAAAGCATACAATTCAAGAGAGCGCGAGCAATAAAAAATAGCATAAATCCAGAATGTCTCGAATCAGCGAAACCATCATTGAAATCAAAGTCTCAAAACATGCATGTTAAATATAATTACTATACCTTATACCAGTGTTTCATGGTTGATTTACACCCTCATAAAACGTGCTAATGCCAACACTTGTAGATCACAACAAACAAGTTAGAAAAGAAACAAAACGCATCACAAGCTGCTACATGATTACTGCTTATACTTGCATGTGGTGCTGCTTCTCACATACTGCCATCTTAAGTAAGAACCTCATGGCAAGGAACGCAAGGCTAAACAAGCAAGAAAGAGCTCACTAACCTTTCTCCGTCCAAAATATTTATTTATAAGAACGATGCTGTCACTCTTCAGCAACATTGACGAGCTCATACTCAACAAGTGACAAGTTGTTCTCTTCCTTTACTGCAAAGCTAGCTGGCTCAGCTACCTCAACACGTCCCCACTTGTCTACAACCAAACGCATTGAACCCTTGAACATATCAATCTTAGCATTGCGAATGATTACCGTGGCACCAGGTTTCATGATGTCTACTGCTTAAAACAAATAATAGTTTTTAGTCTTGCCGTAATAAGATTCTTCCAATGCTTTTTTGATACTAGCTGTCCAACAACAATAGTCGTCGTAGTAATGAAAAAGATGTAGCAGCATCAAAATAAATTGCAGTTGTATGCCTCAAAAATAGCAAAAATTATATTATGAATATGCAAAAAGGAAATAATACCAGCAATAACACTGAAAGAAGAAGATATTTTCATGTCATATTCTAATAGCATGCAAGTATTTCAGAGTTTCGTTTTCCCATCCATCCTTGGCATAAAATAAGTAGCAGAAAATTGACTGAGAAATAATTTGCATAAATGAGAACCACAATACCCATGAGCTAAATACTTGCTATCAGCTGGGGTTGTTCCCTGGACCTTTTTTAACATGCAACTTTTATAGCAATATCACAATAACAGTAAATAATGAATTAATTACCACAGACTCGAGCATCTACCTAGTATGGACTAATCAAATTTTATCACAGTCAAGACTGATAACAGTGAACTGCCTTATTATAATATAGGTCTGTTTGGGGCGGCTAAAAGTGTTTGTAAATGTAATTATAGAGTTCTTATGAGAAAAAAAATTTCCTTCTTTTTTCTTTTTTTTTGAAAGTTGGGGGTAATATTTTTTTCAATTTTTTGAATAAATCGGATAGTAACTTCCTTACGACCACCACTTCAGCAAAACTAGTGGTAAAAAAATGCTTTTCACTGCAAAAATTTTAAGTAGCAGCACAAAAGCAAATAGCCAGCAAGAACTATAATTGTTCTCTACAAAGCAAACAGTGAGAATGCTACCCCTAATGAACTCATTATGTAACACTTATTCAAGGCAAAATAAAAATTGGCAAAATGAGCATCAAAAACAGCTAAAAAAAACTATACAAGGCAATTGTACCTCTAGTATTTTATTTTCTATGACGGTAATTCATTCAAAACGTTATTGTGCTTTCATGAAAGAAACTCCTGAAAGTATGTAACTAATGGCTCCAAGTGCACCATTTTCACCGTTTGATCAAAAATTTCTAATCAAAACAGGTTGTGCAAGGGATAATGAAGTGAGATGCACTTTGAATAGTTTTAGATTATATTATAAATAGAGCATTACTTTATTTACTTTTATGTTGATTTAGAATGAATATTCTTCCATTTTAATCTTATGTTGGGTCAACTGATACTGTGAGTCATGATTGCACTAATCAAATTGAATTGCAGTGGTCTTGTATGAGATTCCATTAGCCTAGCCCACTATGGCCAAAATCACCTCATCTTTAATTCTTTGAACTTGGGCTCTAGCTCCTGCTCCACCATAATGAGGTTGCCACCTCCCTTTATTAAAATTCAAAACTCATTAATTCACCATGAAAAATATTTTGCATTTAATAACCTTTCCCTAAAAATTACCTACATGATTTGGAAACTTAGCCTCTTTGAAACACACATTGACTCCCTTTCCCATGCAATAGATGTCCCCTTTTTTCTCCATCTCATAGGCTACAGAATGTTTGCAAGCATTCTAATGTTATGTATTTTGTTGATTGAAAAGATAAGGCATCCTGATCAAACAATTATTCTAAACAATACTATGAAGTCTTACAATCTCCTTAATGAATAAACTAGCAATATTGAAAGCGTCATCTGATTTATGACATGGAACAAAATATGCCATTTTAAAAAATTTATCAACTACCATGAATATTAAATCTCTTCCTCATTTTTACCAAAGTAAACCTAACATAAAATTCAGTGAAATATTAGTCCAAAGTTTCCCAATAATTGGCTAAGGGGCTTATAAACCACGGTTGCACAAGCATACAAGTGGCACATTTATTGTAGAGCCTCTCAACAACTCTCTTCATATTTGGCCAATAAAATTGTTCTTGTAAAATTGCAAAGGTCTTGCCAATCTAAAAGTGTCCCATTAAACCCCCACCATGACTTTCCTAAACATGCAAATCTCTCAAGAAACAGTAACGTACACAATTTATTTTTCGAGATAGAGATCCTTCTTGCCTAAAATATTACCAATGCCTAATTTTCACTAACTTCATATTCAACGCTAAAACCATGGTCATCTTAATATAACTCTTTAATATATTCAACACCAAGCAATGTATACCTACGTGATAGTGCGTCAACAAGCACACTCTCCTATCCTTTTTATAATTAATGACATAAGAGAATGTTTCTACAAATTCCATCAATCAAGCATATCGCAAATATAACTTTTTTTTAACATTTAGACATATCAAGAATTCATGGTCTGCAAACTCATTTGGCCATAGATAAAGCTGCAAAGTTCCTAATGCTCGAACTAAGGTATATATCTCTTTATCATAAGTAGGATAATTTAGCGTATGGCATTTAATTTTTTATTAAAATATGTGGTTGCCATCTCTTCATGCATAAGAATAGGGCCAATCCCAATTCTAGTATCATCACATTCAATCTCAAAAATTTTTATGAAAACAAGTAAAGTCAATATAAAAAGCAATATTTTTTTTTTTTTTTTTTGATTGATTGAAAGGCCTTATCTTAATCTTCTCTGCATTCTAATCTTCTCCCCATTTAAATCGAACCTGTTTTTTAACGAATTCAATTAGTGGACTGCAAGGCTAATAAAGCTCTTTATAAATCGTCAATAAAAGCTAGCAAGATTAAGGAAGCTGCGAGCATTGCTTATATTGGTAGTTCTGCACCAGTCTCGAATAGCTTGTGCCTTCTCTTCATCAACTTGTATTCCTTCGACAGTGATGACAAAATTCAAAAATACCAACTTAGTCGTGCAGAGGTACATTTGGTCAGTTTGGCATATAACTATTCTTTTCTAAGTCTACCTAAAACAGATTTCAAGTGAAGTGGATGTTTGTTCGTGCTCTTATTGTAGATGAGTATACCATCAAAATAGATTACAACAAATTTGCCTCTAAATATGCATAAATTATGGTTCATAAGTCTCATGAAAGCGCGTGATGCATTAGTCAAGCTAAAAGGCATAACTAAACATTTATAAAATCCATGTTTTAAAGTCAGTTTTTCATTTGTTGCCTTCTTTCAGTTTAATTTAATGATATAGCCAATTTTTACATATTTGAGAAAAAACACTAAATCCATGTAACTCATCGAACAAATTGCCTAGGTGAGGAATGGGATGATAATATTTTGCAATGATATTATTTATAGCTCAACAATCTGCATATATCCTCCATGTTCCATCCTTCTTAGGGTACTAATAAAACTGGAACTGCACAAGGACTCATGAATTCTCTAATGTACAATTTATTCACTAGCTTTCTAACATACCATTGTAGTTCTTTGGTCTTTTCTGGTTGTTTCTATAAGCAAGTCGGTAAGGACTAGTTGCACCTTGTAAGAAATCAATTTAAAGTTTATCTTGAAAATTAGAGTTAATTTAAAATGGTATCTTCAGAAAAGATATCTAATATTAATGTAAAATAAAAACCACTGAATTAGGCAAAAAAAATTTCAGTTTTGATAACATTTAATAATGCCTCTTTAAATAAAAAAAAACAATAGGTTGTCTTACAAAAAGTATGCTCTATTTTTGAGGACTTCACATAGAAATGATTTTTTTTTTGTTTCATTGAATGGTTGTTCTGTAGTCGCATCAAAAGTTTCAACCCCATTCTTTTGTTCATTCTTATTTGGACTTTTTCTTTCTTTTTGTTATTTTATTTAGTAATTTAACAAGCTCTTCGCATACTTCTTTTGG
>JXCR01142189.1:6355-32438 GCA_002079205.1 Phalaenopsis hybrid cultivar
GTGTTGTAGGGCGCCGGACACACAGCTCCGGAATATAAGGGCGAGCAATGTTTAGCCATGCTTGGAAGGTGGATTTCTAGGATGCCGCTATGATGTCTGGTGCTGCACAGTTAATGAAACATTTAGAGTAGCATAAATCCATTGTTGTCATTGTACTAAAAAATATAGTTATTATCCGCTGAATGTTGATATATATACAATGTTATAATTATTGCATGGCATGTTGTAATAGCTAGGGCTGTCAAAAAAGCCCGTTATTCACGAACAACTCATGTTCGGCTCGTTAAGTAGCTCCTGTTCGGCTCGTTCGTTAAGTAAACGAGCTGAACACGAACATGATTTTAAAGCTCGAATTATAAACGAACCGAACACGAATAAATGTTTCATAAACGAGTAGTTACATTTGTTCACTCGTGTTCTGCTCGTTTTAACTCGAAATAAAAATTTATATAATTATTTATATTATAATATATTATATATATTTATATTTAAGTTTAAAATGTAACTACTCGTGTGGTAATGTGGTTATGCACCTTCTTTTGCATAACATTTTTTTTTTCAGTTTAATGTTAACGAGTCAATTTCGAGCCAAACACGAGCCGAACACGAATACAAATATTTAAATCGAGCTGAANATGGTAATGTGGTTATGCACCTTCTTTTTCATACATTTGGTCCAGGTTCGATTCCAATACTCTACTTTTTTTTTCAATTTAATGTTAACGAGTCAATTTCGAGCCAAACACGAGCCGAACACGAATACAAATATTTAAATCGAGCTGAACACAAACACACTGTTCACAAGTCGGTTTCGAACACAAGCCAATTTCGAACAAGAACAATTTTGAACGAGTCGAACATGAGCCCAACTTGAGTTCGCTCAAGCTTGGCTCGTTAACAGCCCTAGTAATAGCTCAGGTTTGTTTGTATGCTTATCACATTCAATCCTAATTTTATTTAAATCTTTAGGTTAGGTAGAGCATCACTTGTGTTATTAGTCTCTTTCTCTATATATATATTGGTAAGAAGCGCAATCGCCTTGTGTCTCACATACATTGGCGTGAGAGGGCAGTTAAGGAACAAGAACTCAACTAGAAACGAGCATAAATATTTAATTTTTTAGATATAAAAAAAATATACCACTAATTAGAACCATTTGATATTATTTATAGACATTGGTGATAAATAAATAAATTAATTAAATCCAGACTGTTAGTACACTTATCCACAATTTTGAGTGCATTGTGAGTACATTGATCAATTTTCCAAATTTATGGAAGATGGATTACAAAATTGATACATAGTGGTAGTTCGACAATAATAGTTATAATAAACAGTTAAGGTTATAGTCGATGGCTATGAATGCAATAGCCCATCATGAACTTTATAGATAATCATTGTAGTATCAGCTTATCATAAAGAGCACAGTTGAATGTGTGGTAGTTGTTAACTATGTGAGTCATAGATGGTTGTTTCAGGAGCGTCAATTGGCCATAGAAACTGTAATTGGGAGTTGTGAAAGTCGTGAGCCATGCAGGTCATAGTTGGTCACGTAGATTGTAGTGGTGCCACAAGCAAGCAAATCCATCAGTCGTGTGCTGCCAAATCTAGCTTCCTTGCCAAACCCTCTGTTTGTCAGCAATTGCTATTGTGCTTGCCAAATCCAGCCAAATCTTGCCCAAATATAGGCTTCTGCTTTCTAGCACACTTGTCAGGACCTGTCAACTCTAGCCAAATCCAGGCTTTGCAAGTCCACAAGTGTGCAACCGTTCTCTTATGCATGCGAGTGTACTTGCACGCACATGCACACACACCCGCAAAACTGTGCACCTGTGCTCTCACGGTCACAATTGGGTGTAATTTCCCCATCCATCCATGTCTGAACCCCCGTGTGTGTGTGTACCTGTGTGCCCTTGCCACTAAATTTAGCCCAATGCCAATTTTTTTTTACTTCTTGCCCCCTCTACTTGCATTCGCATGTGATAATAACAAATTCTTTATTACTTATTATAAATGGGTGCAATATTTTATATTAATTATTTTATCATCAAAATGACGCGTCACACTTTCATTACACAAAGAACTGAGGTGGCACAAGGAGAGGGAGTCACCTGAATGATTTTTGCATGCTTAACATAAGAAAAATAGGCCTCATTCAGTTGGGTAGAGGGTTTGGAGGTTGCATGAAGATAGAAGAGAGCTAGGAAAACAAAGAGGGCTTTGAGAGAAAAAAGGGAGAGTTATCTTCTTATTTTTCCTCTTCCTCTTCTTCTTCTTCCTCTTCTTCTTCTTCTACTTCATCCATCAATCCTCCCATTCTCTCCAACAAATCTAAAAGAGAACTTGAGGGTGAGTTTTTTGGAGTCTTCATCCATACATCCAAAGAGGAGAACTTCTTCCACACTTAGAGGAATGCTTTCAGCAACCTTTTCAACTCTCCTACAATAAGGAGAGCATCATCTCCCTTCCATCGGAGAAGGAATTTGAAGATTAGAATCTCAAAACTACTTCAACTCTCCTTCAGTGAGCAAAGCTTCATCCATTCGAGGTGACATAGGAGCGGGTTTCGCAGAAGCAAAGAGAATGTGTCTTCAACCTCCATGTCAATGAGATATTCTAAAACCCTTACCCTTAGGTTGGATGCTAGAGGGAAGCCTTTAAGGTTAGGAGCTTTTGTGGACAATCCCCAATGAATTTTGAGCATCCTCTTTTTAAACTTATAGCACCAATAACCTACCATTTATGGGACAGGAAATTTCTCCGGTGACTATTTGACTGCCTCAACCCTTGATGAATGGGTTTGAGGCCATTTGAGAGCTATGTTCATGAGAAGAGCTTTCACTTTGTGAAAACAAACTCTCACAAAAAAAGCTTTCACTTTATACTGATTAGTTTGGAAGGTAGGCCCTCTGTTCCTGAGCAACAAACTTGTTACTATGATTTTATCACGTCGTCCCTTGGATCCTATGCAAGTATGATAGGATGAGTGTGGTTTTCTATTGTGCACATTTATTGCACTGCATTGCATGTTTCATTATAATGTGTTTTGGATGAAGCATAACACATGTGTCATTTTAAGATCATCGGACTGTCACTGCTTATTCAATGTACCATTTAGTGTCAACTGGCAGCTCCGACTCAGTATACTGGGCACATTGGCTCGACAAGTACTCCAGCTTGGTTAGCTTTGCACATTGGTTCAACCAACCACCATGGCACAATCAACCTTGCACATTACTTCAATCGGCTGACCCGACAAGGTCAACCTTCCATATCGGTTTAATGATCTACTTCAGCACGATCAATATCACATTATTGCCCGACCAATTTCCACTAATCCAATCAGTTGGTCGATACTTGCATCTGAATCTTTCATTTGAATATTACATCATGGAATGCTCATTTTTTCTTGTGTTGAATTGATTGCACCAACACATCCACATCCAACACACTTGTTGTGCATCTCATGAACACGTGTCCCTATATTTTCATGGATAGTAGTCATGCTTCCTTCAAGCATGATACTTAATGTATCAGCCCATGACATCGTCATGTCATGTACACATCAATTCCTTCCATGCATGCACTTGCACTTGCATGGCATTACTGCATGACTTTTCATTGCATATTTGAATTATATTTGAATGCTTGTTCTCACAATGCTTAAAATATTATGAAAATTCCGCACGTCATTCAACCTTAGGCTCCTTGGGAGGTGGATGCCACATGTAACACTCCAACTTAACCTCCCAAACTCCACATAGCTAATGAGAAAGAAACCTATAAACATGGAAGATGATCAAAAATTTTGGTTGGACAAGCTGTTGGCTTGGCTTGACCATGCCCGAAAATGGCGATCACGTCAGAAAAAAGGACTCGAATCCATTTTTTTTTCTAAAAGCCTGACATGACCACGCCTGAAACTGGAGTGTTCATGCCAACGTCCTGGCATAGCTACGCCACATTAGCAATGTAATTACGTTATGCTCTCTGTCTTAAGCATGATTTAGGTCTTTTTGTTGTAATCAAGCCATAACTAGCAAGGGTCACACCATTTCAAATTCTTAGCTTCAAGCCCTGAGTGTGCAACAGAGGTTCTAGACAAGTTCCCTTGGCTCAGAAGATCCTAAACAAATGGGAAATGATCCCTAATTATCATAGAAGGCCTACGAATGTGTCATAACACCAGAATAACACTCTAAATGGTTGTCATCTCCACAAGATGCAAAGTAATCTGAAACCCTAATTCTCACCCAGTAGTGTCTGTGGGTAGACTTTTTGGCTCTGGTTGGTTAGAGACGGGTCCAAATCAATGGGAGAAGGTCTAAAAATATTGAGACAAGTGTCAAACATGTTCTGAGTCAGAACAAACCCCATCCCCATGGTGAGTATTACCCGAGTAGGGTAAAATCAGTACTGGTCCTGAGTTCATGTTGATGCCACGTGCTAGGAAGTCTGGTAGAATGTCTTAGATGATAGGAAGCTAGGCAAAGTTTGTTATCCTCAGACGGACATCCCGCTCATGTGACATAAGAAATTGATGTCAACAAGGAGTTACATTGTACTTGGGGTGCATTGTTAAAGCATCTTTGAGGTGCGTTATTGAACCGTCTGTTACTTCGTTATTTATAATGTACGCTAAGGTTTCACAAGTTGTAATTTTGCAGAGAGCTTCATTGCAAGGAGCATATGACTATTTGGGTTTCAAAAAAATTATAATCAAATTGTATGGCTCAAAGAGATAAGCTCGGTGTCACCAAATTTGGCTTAATCTGAGTCAAATCAAGCCCAGATCAAATCATTAAAATACTTTTGAAAGCTTTGAGTAATTAATTGGAAGGACAAATGGATTCAAAATTTGACAAACTTATAATCAAATTAAGTTTCTCGATAATATGAGTCCAACGAGTCCAATATCACTTAATTTTAATATTGTCATGACATTTAAATGTTCACAAAATGTCACATGAATGTGAGAATCTCACTGAGTTGTCCGATAGAATACAGAAAGCCTGAAGAACACTCCCTGCTCTTGCAACAGTCAACCACCATCGATCACTGTTAGTCAACAACTGTCAATGAATCATATCGTGTGATGATACACACAATATATGATGTAACAATACATCCTGAAAGATTATATAATTACATCACATCACAAAAGATTGTGTAATGACACACCCCAACGATAGTGCAATAGCACATCCCAATGATGGTTTAAAAACACACCTCAAATATGGGGCAATGATGCACACTGAGTATAGTGAAGATGATGTAACTCTCGTAATAACTTCTCACAACTATCTTACTCATGATATAGTGATCTTCTCCGAACTCCTGAACTTCTCTCTACACAAGTCCACATTATTGCCTATGACTTGTGGCTCACTAAAACTTAAGGTACGAACTTGGTGTACAACTGACGCTGCTACAACCCCCACCACTGACCATGTAACCAATTATGATTTACATGGCTCATAGCTTATGCTACTCCAAACTTTAGCCTCTACGACCTACCGATGTTATTACAACTTACTATAACGAACAATGTGATCAACTACGATCCACATGGTTCACAACTTATGCATCTCCCAACTTCTGCCTTTACTGTCTGTGGAAGTTATTGTAGCTCGCCGCCATGAACTACGAGACCAACTGTGGTCAACATAGTTCACAGCTCACGCGACTCCCAACTTTAGCCTCTATAACCTACAGATGTTATTGCAACTAGCCACTATGACTAAGGTGACCAACTATGACCTACATGACCCACAACTTATGGAGCTCCCAAATTCAACCTATATGGATTACAAATATTATTGCAACCCCCCAACGCCGACCTTTATAGCCTACATAAATTATTGCATCTCACTACCATGACATACGTAACTAACTACTCCATGAATTTCAACTATAAATATGACAAGTTGTGCTATATTCACTATCTACAATATTTATGACGAACTGCTGCCTCTAGAGCAATCGATTACAATCTTTAGGACACGTTACGACTATTATGATTGATTTATTTATGTACTTACAATTCCTTTATGAATTACTTTGACTGAGTCAGATCACATATTTTTTTCTCCGTCATGGGTTTCCCATGTAAAAGTGATGACTTCTCTTTCTGTTGCTTTTTTTTTTATAGTTGTGTGTGTGTGTTGGATCTCGTACTACACTGAGATGTTCATTTATTACTTTATCGCTGCGGATCTTCCATCAAACGTTAGATATAACAAACATCTCTAACAAAATATAAAGAACAATCCAAGATATAACAAAATAAGCATCAATTCAAGAGATAATACAACATCTCTATTAAGTCATTCACAAAAAAAGATCCCTACAAAACTATATCATAGTAGGTATAGTTTGAAGAAGATTTTATATTAATTCCTTGTTGATATCTAACATTATTTATAAAAAAGCTAAATTTGATTTATATTGGAACCACATTTCATACGAGATAAGAGTCGCCGTAAATTAATATAACTTGCATATAAAAAGTGAACATAGAAGCTCTTGATTATTACTATGACTCAAATCATTCTCATCAAGCAANTTTTTAAGCATTTGTACAATCTTGTTGTACAATCTAAGCCCTAACTCGTCTTAGGATTCCAAGGTTGTCATTCGTCATGATCTAAATCCTCATATCTTCAAGGTTATTTGTGCTGATTGCTTCACACAAATGTAAATCCTAATAAATAAAAAAATTTGCAGGATGAAACATCTAAATGATTTCTCCTAAATTGAAGCCAAATAATAGGATAGCTTGGGAAGTCACCGAAGTTCTCCTTCGGATCCGTGACATCTTCTAGTATTTCCTCCTTTGGACTCCAAAACAAAATGTTCCAAATTTGAATCAATCCCCTTCACACTTCTTAGNCACTTAAAATCAAAGCCTTCTGCATTGTTAATTTGACATTATTAAATTAATAATAGTAAAGTTCTCAAAATTCTAAAAAAAAAAAATATTACATGCGTATCGCACCATTTTTATGCCTGTGCGAATCTCACATTTCTAATTTAATATTTACACTTATAACATATTGCTATTAAAATTATATACATTCATATTTATTTCACTTTTAAAAGATTAGTGATAGCAATATATTTTTTTTTGTGAATTAAAACATTTAAGTGTTTCGTATATTAATGAAAAAATTTAGAGGTTAGATATGTAAAATATATATCGTAAAAAAATTACAAAATCACCCTCGCTACCTCTCCGTCAAATTTGCAAACCTTTCTTCGCTACTTCATTTTGAGTCACACTCCGGTAAAAAAGTTGTTTTTCCTGGTTTTTCTATTCGATCACGAGCAATCTCTCTCTCTCTCTCTCTCTCTCTCTCTCTCTCTCTCACACACACGCACACACACTGGGTGATGAGGGCTTCCTGTTTGCTTCAACGAAGGAAGCATCTATTTCCCCTTGCCCGCTCTCTCCTCTTCCTCGGCGCTGTTACCACCGCAGCACTCCTCCTTTTGATTTCTACTTCCTCCGTTGACCG
The DNA here is from genome assembly GCA_002079205.1 of Phalaenopsis hybrid cultivar. NCBI lineage: Eukaryota > Viridiplantae > Streptophyta > Magnoliopsida > Asparagales > Orchidaceae > Phalaenopsis > Phalaenopsis hybrid cultivar. The sequence continues at coordinate 13,873 of JXCR01142189.1, forward strand.
CTCCACTGACCTACCCGTGCGTTCTAATGCCGATCTGCGCCTTGTGGACTTGGAGTTGTCTGCCGATCCGCGCCTCGGCAAGCCAGGGGAGCGACCGAGGAGGGTGGAGGTGAATGACGCTCAAGGTGAAGTGGCCAAGCGAGAGGAGAATACGATGGAGTCGGTCGAAAGATCGCGCGGTGGAGCCTCTTGTGCAACCGTAGAAGAGATGGGAGAGACCTTTGCAGCAGGATCTCAGAAAGAAAGCCTCAAGATCAGGGATTTGATCCATCGTCATTTCTCTCTCCACGGTAAATTGCCGTTCGAGCTCCTGGTATGGCTAGACCTAGCTTATTGCTGTGTTTCTTTAGGTATCGAAGGAATGCTTTTAAATAAAAGATCCCGGGCTTCTCATTAAGTCCCATTTGGTTGCTTCAAGCTACAACATATGTTTTAGAATACAAGCGAATTACTAATTTCTCTTTTAAATTGGGTGCAATTAGGAATTAACATCGACTTTGAGCTCCAGAAAGCCTCCTCAAAATCTCTTAGATTTTGTTGAATCCGGATAGGATGTAGGGTTATTCTTGGGTACATAAAGCTTGGCCGAAGACCGGTTATGTATGAAGTGTACTGTAAAGAGAGAGTGAAATGGAAGAAACCATGGTCACAAAGTTTTTCAGAGGAAGAACTAGAGAGAGAGAGACAGAGAACTCTCCTGGAAAAGACCTGGAGTCCCCCAGGAAGTAAAATGAGGGGGGAAGAAAGTAGAGAGAGAGATCCAGAGAGTCCCATTTCTGTTTTTTCCTATTGGATCTTTTATATATGAGATAGAATAATATAACATTGTCAAAGCAGGACATCAAGGATTATATTGTTGATTTCTCTCTGACCGGTGTCTTAACTAGAAGCTATTGTCGAGTAATGTAAGATATTGCGATCCACAATATTTGGGTGATGTGACCGAATCCTCAGTGTCGGGCGATATTTTTAAATGAGATATGGACAGATGTCCTAGTTAGTCATGGTGACTTACTCGAATTATTATCTTTGTAGAGATAAATTTAAATTGACCTCTTGAGGAAGTTGGAAATGAGCTAGATCAGCCTCTTTGGCGTGTGGGTTTGATTTAGTCACTTTGAAAGGCGAGCACAATTGTATTAGATAAAAATTAATTAAAAATTTTTGTATACCAATATTTGTGTATACGGATGTAATATTTTTGTATTTATAAACAAAATGAATGAAAATGATATCATTTTTATAAATTTTTTTATTTAGAACCAACCAAATGAGTCCTAAGAAAAAACTTTTTTGGATTTTTTGCCTTCATAGGTCATTGATTCAGAGTTGAACAACTCATGACAATGGATTTGTTGAATTACTTTGATAGAAATCTTGTCCTCATCGCTAGCAATTCTAGTATGTCAAAACTCGGGAGAGAGAAGAAGGAAATGGGCAGATACTTGGTGAAATTCCAGCTCCACCACACAACCAACTTCCCACCTTATTTATATTATTATTTAGCATGCAGACCTCCCTTTTACAATGCACATTTACAAGAACCAACGATTCTCATAAGCTCACTAAATAACTAATAAAGAATATAAAAACTTTATTCAATTCTATGAGTAAATTGTTATCATTTGGAGGAGAAGTCTTCCATTCAGCTAGGAAACATATGCGTTCCAACGTGCTGCAATGTCGTTTACAGCATCACTCCCCATACCCATACAAATTTTTTTCGCAATACTGAATTCAGGATCAGACAACTATGCGCCATTCGGATAGTCAACTTGGGATGGTACCATTTTAACACAGGCAGAGAGACTGATATTTCTGTGAAGGGCGCTTGCTCCTCATTTTTTACATTTTAAATGGACAATTTGGATTTACAAATATGACTAAGTTTATCTTCTCGTCACGATAAAGACAACGTCTTTCAGATATTCTTCTTATAATTATGCTGTTTTTCATTGTTGAATTGAAAGAGTTGGTTTTGCTTTTCACATATGGGCACTGACAGATAGGCCGGAGTCGAAATCAAAGTTGTTAACGATGTTGGATAACTCGATATGGGCAATTGTGATGACAATATCGAAGAATTAATATATGCAATTCTATCTTTCCTTAACTTTGTTGATTGAAAAACTTGTAATAGGGACTACCGTTGTTACAAATGAACTTACCTTATTTGTGCTCAAAGTTGCTCATAAACTTGGTTCTCTCTTGTTTGCAACCGTTTGCAATGCTCCTTGCTCTCAGCCCCTTCACTTACAATGTATCTCGCTTGCAAAACTACACGCTCACAATCACGAACAATTTGCTTATATCAACTTTAAATCCTAATCTAAATAATTTAAACATGAATATGTTATAAACTATATTAGGTGTATTATTATTTTAGGTGTATTATTATGTCAAATAACAAAATATTTTTTTAATTCTCATTATATTATAATTTAAGGAATTTGCCTCAAATGCCTTGATATAAAAAAAAAGCCTCACTCAAACCATCAAGGATAAATATGCCATAAGACATTAACATTTTGTATTAAATTATATGATGTTGCTTTTAGCTTTTTTACTTCTATTTTTTAGTTTGGAACTTGAAAAAAATGATATCAGAATCTTGGTCTTACTTTTCAAAATTTTTGCACCTTAACATTTAGTGTCTTCTGATAACTCGTATTTTATTTTTGGTTTCCATACAAAGGATGTTATAAATTCTTTTGGGTTTTGACCTTTCATTTCATGTTGGGTTAAAATGATTTTTCAATCCCGATTGGAGGAATAAATTTAGCATTCATATGGTTGCCAAAATGGTGAACATTTTATCTATATACGAATATGCCATGACCATTAAATATGACGAATGAGATAAATATTTAGTGTTCCATAGCTTTCCTTAATTATCCATAGTTATACATATAAAAAATGTCCTAGACCATTATATGTTTGAGAAATGATTTTATCATTTCATATGATAGATCAAACTGTTAAATGTTTTATCTACACATTTGCTATAACCATTACATACCATGATTGAGATAAATTAGATTGTGTTCCATAAATAAATAGCTTAAAATTTAGCTGCAAATTGAAACATGCAATTAAAGGAAACATTGTGCGGATTTTGGGGACATGTACTTGATTTTTATCTAGTGAAACATTTGATTTGTTTATTAACTTGCCAGGAGCAGCTAGAGTTCGTGGCTTACCCCCAGATCAGTTTTGTCAAAGAGGTTTCGTTCTAGGAAAAGCATCAGAAGCTGGTTTTGGGAATGAAATGTACAAGATTTTATCTGCAGCAGCACTGAGTGTTATGCTAAACCGATCTTTGATCATTGGTCAAACCAGGCATATCAATTCTCTTAATATTCTATTTATCCCAAATGCTCACTCTACTGTTTCCACACCGTGCTCTTTGCATCAATTATTATTTAAAGCTATGATTCAAGTTTACTGAATTTATTATGGATCAATGTAAAAATCAGGGTTTATTTTTTATTTTGTTATAGAAATGTTTTGCTTTCTTAGTTTTTCAATTGTTGTTTGCATCATTACAAGACTTACATGATCTCTAGAGAATTAAGAGTAGAATTCAGTCTTAGTAGAAACTTTTCTTTTTTTTTCTTTCCAGGGGCTTTTATCCTTTTGGAGATTTTATTTCTTATACAAACCATTCATTTACTCTGAAAGAAGTGAAGCATCTTTGGAGAAAGCATGATTGTGCTGGAAAGTATGGAAGGAAATTGTTGATCAGAATTGACAATTTTGAGCGTCCAACAGAAACAACCGTTCTCTGCAGCGATTGGAGGATTTGGAAACAGCCTATCATATGGTAAGTTCAATTAACTATCCTAATTTAAATAGAATATATTCTGTGCAAATGCTCATGAACATACATTCATGGAAACAAAAAATATAATAAAATTTATCAAACATTTACTAAATTAGCCAATTAATTTTTTTACAAAAGCAATTCAAACATAAATAAAATAACTTATATTGTTTAAATTCAAATAGTAATTGTTGTTTAACTTAATATGCTTTTACAAATAGTACCATTCAAAAAAATAGTTTTTTTATGGTGTTTTTGCTATACATCCCATTAAAAAAAATCTTTAAAGNTCAATTAATTTTTTTTACAAAAGCAATTCAAACATAAATAAAATAACTTGTATTGTTTAAATTCAAATAATAATTGTTGTTTAACTTAATATGCTTTTACAGATAGTACCATTCAAAAAAATAGTTTTTTTATGGTGTTTTTGCTATACATCCCATTAAAAAAAATCCTTAAAGTTGATCCATAGGGGCCCCACAAATTTTAAATTATTTTTTTATTAAAATTTTATTTTTTTGAACAACTTTATTTATAATTATATCACATTGTTTTGTTTTTTATATTATAAGTTGTGTTCGATATACAATTCACATAATTGCTTAACGTGAAGAAAGTCAATATTATCTAATATTATTAGTATACTTCTTAAGTTTCTAAAATGTTATAAACTAACATGGTTATTTGTTAAAAAAATAACTAATTATTTAATNCAAAATTCAATATTATCTAATATTATAAATATACTTCTTAAGTTTCTAAAATGTTATAAACTAACATGGTTATTTGTTTAAAAAATAACTAATTATTTAATGTTTTTATATTTTTAGTTATTTTCTTTATAAATGTGCCTTTTTTCATAATAAATTATTTTATTTACTATGTAAATTTACTTTATCAACATTATTTGCCTCTATTTCTTATTTTTATATTAAGACAAAATGATCGATAAATCATAGAGCCGCTTTACATTTTGGAAAGCAGTTCAAATTATGTTTGGGAGCCCGCTTTTTATGTGTTTTTTAAAAGCTCGTTCTTAAAATGAGGTTTTGCGAATAGCAGAGTGAAGCTGGGTTTTGCGGAACGGTTCTTTGACGACATGGGTAAATTAATACGTTAGCCTTCAACTTTTCCATGAATTCCCTATTTTGTCTGTGATAATACCCTTGGTTTGCACTTTTCCTTGTTCTTCGTTTCGAGCACCGTGTTGATAGAAAATATACCAAACAATCTCTAACTTTACCACGACTTATGATAAATTAGAAACTAAACTACACCGCGGAATAATAAGATCGTACCAATTCGAGAAAACCGGAACAAAAATTAAACAGAAAACACAATCAAAAGAACAAGAAAAACACACGAGAATTCACGTGGAAAAACCCAAGATGGAAAAAAGCACGGGGCCACATCACCAATAAATTTCACTATCAAATTCAAAAGAGTTTACAAAGAATTCACACAAGTTTTATATCCACACATAAAGAAAACTTACAGGACTTGCTCTAATCCGACGCAAACATTACGTCGAATCACTGAAATCCACATCTTCGATGCTTTTTATCTTCATCGAGGTGCTTGTCGAAGAATACAGAAGGAAGAAACACCATAAACATTCGAAACCTGCACGAGATGGGATTAAAAACTAAAATCCTGAGACAAACTGCTTCTGATCGGGAAGCAAAAAAAAACGCCTAGCAAAGCATGCGCTTGAGCGCCTAGCAAAGCATGCTCTTGAGCGCCTAAGGCTAGCGCAAAAGCTTTGAATTCTCCATTTGCGCCTAAACAAAAGTGCCCATATGTGGGGCACAAAAGCGCTTCCTTCATAAGCAATGCCGAACAATGGGCGCTTAGGCGCCCAGACCCGCTGCTTAGGTGTCTGGTTCTTGGGTGCTTGTGACTCCACAAACACAACAATCTCCCACTTTGAGATAATAGCGCCCAGCACCAATCCTCTGTACATGCACCTCCATCTGAATCACTTTCATAGTCACATATCATGGTGTAGCTCACCCTCAGTCTCAACCTTCATGAAACTCAAATGAAACCAAGCATAGATTAAGTTTCTCAATAGTCAACACCTTCGTTAACATATCCGCAAGATTCTGAGTTATATGCATCTTCTCTAGGAACAACTGCGCATCTTCAAGAAGAAAACGAATGAAATGATACCTCAATTGAATGTGTTTCATCCTAGCATGAAAAGCAACGTTCTTAGCAAATGAATCACACTCATATTGTCACTGTAGAGCTTTTCCAATCCCTTGCTCTTTGCCCAATTCTGCCATGAAACTTTGTAGTCAAATCATCTCCTTACTAGTCTTAGTGATAGCAATATATTCGGTCTTTGTAGTTGAAAGTGCAACAATCTTTTGCAATCTGGAAACCCAACTCATCACGATGCTCCTCAATGTAATAATATACCCTATTGTAATTCTTCTACAGTCCATATCTCCTGCTAGATCTAAACCTACAAATCCTTGTACACTGATCCCTGCACTTCCATAGCGAATTGTCATGTTAACTCCTTCCATCAAATACCTGAGAATTCGCTGTATAGTCTTCCAATGATGCCTGTCTGGATTGCTCGTGTGCCTGATGACCACTCCCACTGCATATACAATATCCGGTCTGGTGCAAATCATCGCATAAATCAAAATTCTAATCGCTGAAGCATACGTAGTTCTCTTTATCTGTGCTTGCTCTACTTCTGAGTTAGGCAATAGCTCCTTAGGTAGCTTAAAATGACTATCTAAGGGATTGTTAACTGGTTTTGCCTCACTCATGTTGAACCTTTGTAGGATCTTCTCAACACATGCTACCTGAGATAACTTCAGTATTCCAGCACTCCTGTATGTTTTGAAAAAACGACAACAACTAAGCGAAAATCGGAACGAGAAATCTACAAAACGGAAACACAGCGGAACACACAGATTTACGTGGTTCGGCAAATTGTCTATCTCTACGGAGTTGCAGAGGATTTTATTGCTTTCAAGATTTACACCCGTCGATTGCCTCGATGATTTTACAAAAAAAAAATTCTCTCTCTACCTCATTCTTTCTCCTCTCCTTCCGACCCGTGAGCACCACACAGAAGAAGAAGAAACAACGGGAGCGTGGAAGCCTTGCGATTCCCTTCTTCTTTGTCTTTGAGCCAACACTGAAGAGGACCAGACTAAGTGCAGCTACCTTGCGATACAATCTTCTCGTAATCTGAACCAAAGAAGAAGATTGGGAGGAGCTCATTTATGCGATGCACCAGAGAACGTCATTTAATAGACATACTATTTCGACCCATTAAGGTAAGGCCTTAATTGTGAATATCCCTCCATATTCCTGGCTTTAATCGTGAAATCAGAGTGGAAGGCGGGACCTAAAGAAAGTGACGAGAAGCTCATTAAGGAAGGCTGTAGAAGCATAAAGAAAGAATTAATTATATTAAGAGCCAATTTAATTTGCTGCCAATAGTGGTCCGAGCTCCAACAATCCAACATTGTCCCTGTTGATTTTCATTCCAAGGATCTTCCTGGTTGGACCTAAATCTTTCATCTCGAAATCACTTGATAACTGTTTCATCAAGTCCTTGATTTTCTCTATGTTTGCCCCTGCAATCAGTATGTCATCCACATACAATAAAAGCAAGATATAACAATTATCAAAGCGTTTGATGAATCAACGGCGGTCTGCCTGACACTTTAAGTACTTATTTTTTGACATAAACCTGTCAAACTTCCTGTATGATTGTCTCATGGCCTGCTTCAAGCCATAGAGACTCTTCGTTAATCTGCAGACCAATCTTTTTTGCCTGAAACTTTGTAAACTTGTGATTGCACCATATATAGCTCCTCCAGATCTCTATGTAAGAAAGTTGTTTTTACATCTATCTGTTCTAGATGTAGATCTTCTTCTGCTACCAGGCTCAACACAACCTTAACAATCGTTGTCTTCACCACTGGGGAGAAGATCTTTAAATAATTCACTCATACTAGAAACTCATCACAATAAGTCTTGTCTTGTAACACTTTCTACCATCTGATTCCTCTTTCAATTTGTAGACCTACTTATTGTGTAGTATTTTTTTGTCATTTGGTAGAACCGTTAAATCCCAAGTCTGTTTTGACTCCAAAGACTGCATGTCTTCTTCCATGGCAAGCTCTCATTCTCCTGAATCTTCAAATTGAGTGGTCTCGTCAGTGCACTCTGGTTCACCACTAACAGTTAGTAACAAATAGTGTAAATAAGGAGAATACTTGTGTATAGGTCATATCACTCTGCTGGATCTTCTGACTTTTGTTGCAGGTGACCGAGGAACTTTTATTGCTCTTTTTGGTTGAGCTATTCTTCTTTCTTCATCTTCTTGATCACGGGTATCATCTATCTCCATATATTTGGATTCTTCAGAAGTAGCTGATGTATTATCTTGAGTTTTGACTATGTCCTTTATATCTCCATTTCGTTAAAATTGTCATCCCTACTCTTGATAAATTTATGATTCTAATAATCCTAAAACTTGTACCCAAATCCATCTGAGTCATATCCAATAAAGTTGCACTTGACAGATTTTGAGTAAGGCTTGCTCCTTGATCCTACATCAACATGCACAGATGTAAAACACCCAAATACTCTTAAGTGAGATATACATACATTTTTGTCAATACTGGCTGAGGATAACACCCAGGAGTCACTTTGGATTTCATCAGTGGAGGCATTAGTAGATAAACTACTTTCATATCCTCCACCACCAGCTTTCATTGAAGCTTTGCAATCCTTCTTGAAATGCCCTTTTCTTAGCGCAGTTCCAGCATTCTCCTCTGCCTGACTTCGATTTTCCTTTATTGGACTTGGATTTGTCTCTGCATATATTCTTGCCCAAATTCCTTTCTTTATTATCAACATTCAATGCAGAATCTGAAGAATCACCATTCGTTGCTTTTTCCGCGAACTTCTTCATTGAACATCAAACCCACGATGTCATCAAAATTCTACTTCGATATACCTGAAAAATTATTCACCGTCTTTATCAAACCGACCCAATTGTCCGGCAATGTAAATAGTATTACCAATGCTCTGATCTCATCATCAAACTCGATCCCTGTAGAACACAACTGACTCGTCACAGTGTTGAAGTTGTTGAGATGCTCTGCCACTGAACTGCATTCCACTATCTTCATATTGAATAACTTTTCATCCGAAAAATCTTATTGAAAACAGAATATTTTCATACATCTTGATCAATGTCGCCATGAGATCTATCGTAGTTTTCTCATTTACAATGTTGAACACAACAGATGATGAAAGTGACAATCGAATCAAACATAATGTTGTTTGATCAAACACTTCCCATTCCTCCATAGGCATAAACTCAGGCTTGTGATTCATTGTAGTGGCAAATATAATTTTTTCTAATACAACAAATTCTCCACCTGCATCTTCCAGAAAGTAAAGTTCGTCCCATCGAACATCTCCACTTTGAACCTTCCTTCTTCGATTATTGCTCCCACTCAAATCAAATCGTGCACTAATACTAGCTTGATAGGAAGTATACTGTACAATTCCTAACTTTACCGGGGCTTAGAATCAATTAGAAACTAAAACACACTGCGGAATAATGAGCTTGTACCAATTTGAGAAATCCAGAACAAAAATTGAACAGAAAACACAATCAAAGCAACCAAAAAAATACACTAGAATTTTACTTGAAAAAACTCGAGAATGGAGAAAAAGTACGGCGCCACACTACCAGAAAATTTCACTATGAAATTCATAAGGTATTACAAAGAGCCTACATAAGTTTTTTTTCCACACACAAAGAAAACTTACAGGACTCGCTCCATAATCTTCTCGCTCTTATCTGACGTAAGAATCATTTTGAATTACTAAAATCCACCTCTTTGAAACTTTTCACATTCACTAAGATGTTTGATGAAGAATACAGAAGGAAGAAACACCAAAAACTTTCGAAACCTTCTGGAAATCAGGATTAAAAACTGAAATTCTAAGACAAACTGCTCTTGGCGCTTAGGCGCACAGACTTGGCGTCTAAGCACTAAGTTCTCGGGAAGCACAAAAAACTTGCCCAATAAAACGGGTGCTTGAATGCCCATGACCGGCACAAAAGCGTTGACTTCTCTGTTTGCACCCAAACATGGGCGCAAAACCACCCCCTTCATAAACAACACCCAACAATGAGCGCTTAGACGCTGGGTTTTGGGGTGCTTGTGGCTCCACAAACACAACACGCGTGTTAGGGCATACCAGCGAGCGGCTTTTATTGTATGTCATCCTGCCTTCGTATCGCCTATGTATCTTGTTATTCTTCTTTTGTTTTAATTACACGAAAAAGCTTTTTTTGTGCTTTGTTCTGATTTTTTTCTTCCTTATCGTCGAATTTCCAGAATCCGATCTTCTCTATGCAAGGATGTATTTAATTATTTCAAAAATTGCAGTTATTCAGCTAATTTATATCTATGAGGGCATAACTATCTTTTTTGTTGGAGACAGTTGTAGTACAACAGATTATCCAAATAGGCTGACTGCTACACTGGTAATAGCATTCTAACATCAGTTTCACAACTACTTCAAAGCAACAGCCACCCCAAACACATCCTTAATCAACCAGGCTTGACTTGGTCTAGTTGCCTTCCTTTTGTACACATGAGAGTGAGCCTTAGCCATTGATATTACCCCTTCACCTATTCTCCCGTTATCACACGTTTGTTGCTTGTTGTTCTCGCTTCCGCTTAGAGAGGAGTGGCTTGCAGCATCAAGCCCATTAGAGGGTTTAGTTCTGACGACAACCAACAAAAATTCCAATATTGCCATTTAATTGATTTGTAGTAACTTTGATTGACATATGAATGGTTTTTTCATGCTTGTTATTTGAAAATAAGATAGCATGCTAATAAATTAAATTAGTTTTTACCATATTGATGTTATGATTCGATGAAATGATTTTCATGCTAGGAAAATCCAATACGCACCCTTTATCCCACTAAGTGGAGTCGGCTACATTTTTTATACAATATGCCTAAGTTTTCCTAGGTCTACCTCTGTCTTTCTTAACATAAGTCGAATCTAAAACATCTACTCTCCTAATCGGATCATCAAATTATCGACTTTTACTGTGACTAAACTATCTAAGACAATTCTATCTAATTTTGTCCGTCACTGGAGATACACCAACCCTATCAAAGATATCTTCACTTCGCATTTTGTCTCTAAGTGTAAATCCACTCATCCACGTAATCATTCTCATCTCTGCACTTAAATTAGTTTTATGTTTCACTTTTAAAGGCCAGCGTTCAGCGCCATAGAGCATTGCAGGTTTCACTACCATCTCATTAAATTTTCCTTTCAGTCTAAGTGATATTTTTTTATCACACAATATGCTTGAAGCATTCCTCTACTTCAACCAACCAACTTGAATTCTACTAATAACATCCCCATTTGTATCACCATCACTTTGAACAATAGACCCGAGATATCTAAAGTGTTCACAACTCTTAATAGTTTGATCACCCATAGTTAAATGTTTGTCACTAGGGCTGCTACTACTAAAATTACATTTCATGTTTTCAGTTTTAGTTCTATTCATACGAAGGCCTTTAGACTCCAATGTAGAACTTCATAATTCAAGTTTTTCTAGAGCATTCTCTCTCTTTTTATCCACGTGAAGGATATCATCAACAAAAACATACACCAAGGTACATCCTCCTGTAAATGTCCAGTAAGACCATCCATAACTAAAACAAAAAGATATGGGCTCAAAGACGTTCCCTGATGTAATCCAACAGAAATAGGAAAATATTTGGTCAATCCTCCTTCAGTTCGAACACAAGTAACATCTCTAGTATACATATCTTTAATGACTCGAATATAAGTCATATCAACGCCTTTATTCTCAAGAACTATCCAAAGGATATCTCTTAGAACCTTATCGTAAGTTGCTTCTAAATCAATAAAAATCATATGTAGATCCTCCTTATTTTCTCTAAACTTCTCCATCAAACTTCTCAATAAATATATAACTTCCATAGTAGATCCGCCCGTCATAAATCCAAATTGATTATAAGAAATCTTTGTAATACATCTTAACCTATGTTCAATTACCCTCCTCCAAAATTTTAAAGTATGACACACCAACTTAATTCCTCTATAATTTCACACTCTTGTGCATCCATTTTATTCTTAAAATTGAGGATCAAAATACTCTTCCTCCACTCCTCAAGCATCTTTTAAGCTTTTGAAATAATATGAACGAGTTTAGCAAGCCAAGAAACTCTCAAATCTCCTATATATTTCCACACTTCAATTGGGATAATGTCAGGTCCTATAGACTTTCCACCATTGTTTTTTAAAGCCTCCTCAACTTCTTTTTTACTAATGTGACTGTAAAAATTAAACATTTTAAATATTTTATTATTATTAATGTTATTAAGATCACTAAGATCGATCGTATTTTCAGAAACTTCATTAAAAAGTTCATCAAAATAACTCACCCACCTATGTTGATTATTTTTTTTCTAAAAAACACTTTATTTTCGTCTTTAATACACTTTGCTTGAGTTGAATCTTTACTTTTATTTTCTTTTTATATGACTAGTTTATACATATATTTTTTACCCTTCTTAGTATCGAATATATTATAAAGATTACTAAAACCATAATTTTTAGTGTCACAGATTGTTCTCTTAGACTTTCTATGAGCCGTTTGATATTTTTCTCAATTATCTAAGCTTTTACATTTAAATAAATTTTTATAACATAGCTTCTTATATGTTATCTTTTTTTGCACATTATTATTCCGCCACCAATTATTTTTATTTATAGAAATTTTTTCTTTTAATTCTCCTAGTACATCTTTTGTCATTTGTTTAATAGTGTTTGTTATTTTATCCCATATAGAATTTGTTTCTTCATGAATATCCCAAAATTTGAAATATTGAATTTTGTTCATAAAAATAATTTTATTTGTGTCTTTTAGGTACTATCATCTAATTCTACGATGATGATTCCTAGCATTCTTTATTTTATAACTCTTCATCTTAAAATCTAGAACTAATAATCGATGTTGTGTTCTTAAATCTTCACTTGGAATGACCTTACAATTTTTACATTCTCGACGATCTCTTTTTCTCATAAGAAAATAATCAATTTATGTTTTATTAGATTCATTCTTACAAGTAATAATATGTTTATTTATTTTCTTGAATAAAGTATTGACAATAACAAAATCATACACTAAAGTAAAGTCTATAACTCAACCTTCTTCATTAATCACTATAAAACCGTAGCCACAATTAATATCTCTAAAATCTTCTACCACTCTACCGACATGTCCATTTAAATCTTCCTTAATAAAAATTCTTTCTTCAAGAAGTATCATTTGTATTAAGTATTCTAAGTCATTCTAGAATTTATCTTTAGAAACTATATCTAAGCCTACTTGAGTTAACACTGTCATTGCCGAGTCCCAAACCCTAGATATGAAAAATGGAGGGTTGCGTTCGGTAGTCGACAACTAGCGTAAAATTTGCCAAAAAAATCATGACACGAATCCAATACTTACCAATTCAACAAAAAAAAAGGTCCCAATGAAGGTTAAGTTATGAATTATACTATCTTACCTAGGAGAGAGTCGGGAGTTTGCTTGCAAAATTATTTCTAATGTTCAATAAAATATTGAAATCTTGCCAAAATCTTTATTTATGAGAGAGATTTTACAACTGAAGAAGACGAGCAACGAGGAAAGTTATAATAAATGGTTATGATCTATCTTGCATATATAAGATGAGTCTTTTTGGTAGGAATCGCAAGTACTTATTTGATCATAATTATTATAGAGTAAATTTAAACCAGGAATAAGCTTGAGCCAGGCAAGATTTGTTCGACAGTCATGATGCTTCTCTTGGTGGAGCATGAGCTATGATACATAATCCTTGATGTCTCAACTTTACTTTAAGTTTGCGAAAGTTACTTAATGCCTATGGCATGTTGTAGGGACAACTATCTGCTTACGTTTATCTCTATTTGTTGAATGATGACAATAAAATACGTCATCATAAAAAGATACACATATGGAAGTCAAAATCAATATTGTTGACGCGTTATGAAACTCCCATGATGTCATGGTCAACTTCTTTAAGCCAACCAAGTATGTGTTAGTGGATGGATCCTAGAACTCCACCTTCTTTGTCAAGCCCTCAAAGGCAGAAGGTCATTATAACTTTATAGTGATGCTTAAATGGCTTCATATGTTTTGATCGCCTTCAAGTTGTCATTGTGCAATAGCAGAATGTAGAGTGCCCTTCAAACATATCTAATTAAATGATTGATTAACTAGCCCAATGAAAACTTTATGCCTGTCATCTACTCTCGACTATAACAAATTATGGCTTTGCAACCTCAAATCTAGCACAACAATTGGTTATAGGATTTCATAATCTACATAAATGATTTTGTCCTGTAGTTGCTAGGTCGGGTGCCGAACTAGAACCAATGCTAGCTAAGCCCGAGTGGTGAGCCTATCTTTTTAATCTAAGATATTGATTCGACTTGGGTTTCTAGAGACAATTATCCATTTTAGGTGGTTAACTTGAACCTGAGAGAATTAATGGCTCGTCATACATGAAAAATCCCTTTTAAATATCAAATTCCTTTCTAACAAAAATCTCTTTCAAATGCCATATTCCACTTAAATTTTCTTTTCTAACAACATCTCTTAAATGTTTCTTCTAACAAGGCAAGCTGCCTAGCTTCCTAATTAGTGTAAAGAAAATCCTGTAACAAGATTGGCATCAAACTAGCTGTTCAATGATCATTCATCTTTCAAAATATTAGTTTGAATGTTTCACATGTATAGTTCTTTAGTCAGCCGGAAGGAGAACTCAAGTCCTTTGTATTTATAGCTCCTTTTTTGAAAGGATGGTTTAATTTCTTTGTTAAATTCAAATCTATAAATAAAGGTTTTTATTCTATTGTGAATTCAAAATCCAACGTCATCCAAAAGCAAGTTTTAAATTTTAAAGTTTATTTCTTATGCTATTGTAATATGGATTTCAGTCCAGCAACGCAACTTTTAAGGCCATGATCTCCCATGTATGACATTTAATTTACAATATATCTTTGTCTGTGGACTTCTGATAATATAATCCCATTCAAAGGAGTGATCTAAAAATTTCTTCCAGAAGGATGCATCTCGTCTAAATTTTTGTGCACTTGGATAAAAATGCAAACTCTCTTGGATTTTTTTAGTTGCTACAATACATTAAACGCTGCACCACAAATCTTCATGAAATCAATTTATGAAAGCGAGGAAGGTTCGACTTAGCTTCCTCCTTTATCTTGGGATTACAGGCTACTGATTTCTATTTGTTTACTCTTACACCTGCATTTTATCCCTTGTTCCAACGTTAAGGCTTCCTTTCTCTCTCCCACCGCATTTCTAATTATTTCCGACTATTTTACCTTTTGACACAAATCTGGAATCTGATTTCAATACTATGCAAAATGTTTTACTTTTCTATATTAGGTTGCAAGGCACTACTGATGCGGTTGCCATACAGTTCTTTTTAAAGAATATAAATCCTGGAATGAAGAATGCAGCTTCAATTCTTTTTGGAGACACAAAATTGGTTAAGTCAAGGCCCAATGTATTTGGAGAGCTATTGCGGTTTATTGTTACTCCTTCACAGGCAATTTTGGAAGCCATTAACTGGGTTTTAAAAGGAAAAGATCCTGATATTGCATTGCACATGCGCATGCTAACTAACAGGTGGGTTGCACTTTAGTTTATGAAACTCTGCAGTATTTTAATTTCTTTTTGGGGCATTCATATACATAGCACACAATTCAAATGTATTTACTTTCACACCTAAACTTTCATATTTACATACAAAACACTTTGGTGCTTTAAACCTATGCATGAAAAGGTGTATTTCACCTTTAAAAAGGTTAGTAGGGCTATTTTTTATATGATGTTAAATATTTCAGTGCTATGTTTGTAAATATGAAAAGTTCAGATTTGAGATATGTAAATACATAAGAATTGTGTGCTATGCATGTAAATGCCCCAAGTTTCTTTGTGTGATAACGTGCATGTCCTATTGTTTTGTAAAAGCATCGTCTAAGAGTTATCCTTGGGTAAATTTGTAGTTTTTCCATGCTAAATTACATATCTCTTGGTGTCCTCTTGGATAAATTTATTACTTATTTTTTTCAATGAGCTAACAATTTTAAATTTCTTCTTGTGATACAAATGTGGTAAGCTAACAATCTAAATGAAAATGCTGTTTATGGTGATTTCTGTAATTGAAAATTATAGTTCTGCAGGTGTTATTGTTCACGAGGCTCCTGCATATTCTTGATTTTTAAACAAATAATGTCGTGTCTGTAATCTCATTTGATTGCACTGGAAATCATATTCTTTCTTTTTCTTCAAGAGTTGTGAAATTAGGGCTTATGTGCTTATGTATTATGAAACCTGTATAAATATGTTCGTATTAGTTTCCTTCCTAAATATTGGCTCATATGCACTGCTTAATTCTTGTATCTTGCATTATTATTGTTAATTAGAATCCTATCTTAGATATAGTTTTTTTATTAGGGGAAGTTTACATACATACCACACAATTCTTATGCATTTACATATCTAACATCAAAAGTTTGATGTTTGCACTTGTAACATTTTGGTATCATAAATTAATGCATGAAAATGTGCATGTCATTTTTTTCAAAATTTTGTAATTATGGTATATTTGATGTGATCAAAGTTTTGAGTGTCATACATTTAATTATGAAAAAGTGTAGGTGTTATATGTAAAAGCCCCTTTTATTAATTGCTCAGGTTGAAATTTAATAAACTACATTTAATTACTTTTTTTTAACTGTTTACTTTATGCAGGTCTGCAAGAGCCGTAAAGGCGGCACTTATGTGTGTTAAGAGGGCAATGCATAATCATTATCACAACATTTCAAATCCTCGTGTTGTACTGGTCTCAGACACGCCTTCATTTATCAAGGAAATAACGTCAAATCTCACTGAATTCGCAGACGTAAGTGAATCCAACCAATAAGTCATGACTTTAATATTTAATTATTGATAGCACCTTCTTGATACATTATGAAACATAACCATATTTGTGATCATAAGGGGATCTTTCCTTAATTAAATCCATTTATGTATCATATTTCATTCGAACAGATTCTTCACTTTGATTACAATCTGTTCGAGAGTAGCATTTCTGGTTGGAGAATGGATGAGAAAGAGCAGGTATTTTATTGTTGCATAATTCTCACCATTTTGTTATAGAACATTGTAAAATTTTTTAACACAAGATACTAGAATTGGATTCATTACTATAAATTTGCTAAATAAGTACTAAACTCTTTTCTTCTATGATTTGAAGTTGTCATTATGCCACCGTCATGCAGCCTGGGACTCTCTTGTAAGAGATGAGCAGTTAAGCCTGTAACCTAACTGGTTACTTATTAGTTAAATTTGTAATCTACGGCCTTCATACTTTGTTTTCTAGGTTCTTTAGCACCATGTTAACCTTTGCAACATAACCCCAGCTACCTATCATCTTCTCCATGCCCTGGGAACTCTTTTAGGGAAGCTTGGGTTGAACAATCATAGGATCGGGGGGAAAGTTCCATGCTTCCTCTTTCGAGGTCACGAGATATTTCTTTTTCCAAAACTTTTGAGGCCTCTAGATATTCTTTTTCCAAAACTTGTAGGAGAAATGATGGGCCACAACCCTAGCCTAATCGAATTGTGAAATAACAAATACCTGAAGAAGTGAATGAAACTCCTCACAGTTCAAGTANATATGATTTGAAGTTGTCATTATGCCACCGTCATGCAGCCTGGGACTCTCTTGTAAGAGATGAGCCGTTAAGCCTGTAACCTAACTGGTTACTTATTAGTTAAAATTGTAATCTACGGCCTTCATACTTTGTTGTCTAGGCTCTTTAGCACAATGTTAACCTTTGCAACATAACCCCAGCTACCTATCATCTTCTCCATGCCCTGGGAACCCTTTTAGGGAAGCTTGGGTTGAACAATCATAGGATCAGGGGGGAAGTGCCATGCTTCCTCTTTCGAGGTCACGAGATAGTTTTTTTTCCAAAACTTTTGAGGCCTCTAGATATTCTTTTTCCAAAACTTGTAGGAGAAATGATGGGTCACAACACTTAACCCTAGCCTAATCGAATTGTGAAATAACAAATACCTGAAGAAGTGAATGAAACTACTCTCAGTTCAAGTAATCTTATACCTTTCCAAGAGCCAAACTGATCAACTAAGGATGGTGAAAGCACCAGGAGATAGTTGCTAATGGATAATGTTTAGCGCCGCCCTCATTCATCAAAGAGTTAACCTTTTCCTTGGGTGAAATTCTCATCCCCAATTCAAATTAACATGTCAAAAAGAAGATGCCTTGCCAGCAAACATTGTTTTGGAGAGTTCATCCTTTTAGGAAGTCAGAGCTTGAACCCCTCCACATCATCAAGAACTCTATTTTCCTTTTCCAAGGAATTGGTGTTTACATCATTGGGAGAGAAGATCGCACTAACAAAGCCAACAAAAATAGAAGGCTCAATGCCTCCTTTAGAAGGTTCAAATGAAGATTTGAGAGAGAAGAAATAAGAAAGCCAAAAATAAATGTTTAGGCAATAAGCAAACACAAGATAGTAGATGCCAACATTAAAATGCAAAAAAAAAAAAAAAAAAAAAAAAAAA
>JXCR01142189.1:44926-61397 GCA_002079205.1 Phalaenopsis hybrid cultivar
CATCCTTCACCTCTTCCTTCTCCTCTTTCACCTCTTCTTACTCCTCCCCCACAATAGAGGGAGTTGATGTATCAGTTCCCTCGATGGTGTCCTTTCCATGGTTAATATATTCAATTCCTTGAGCAAAAAACGCCACCATTGGCGTTGTATTTGCTGACAAGAGAGTGGGATTGTCTTGCACTGGTTCAGAGTTCTACGGCTCCAAGTCAATATTCACCATCCTAATGACAATACATCCTTGATATCAATAGGTGTAGCCCCTTATTATGTCTTTTACCTTTTCTTGGCCACTATATCCAGCACATCCCTCGAAGATTGCCTTCCTGTCTCCAGAACACTCTGTCATGACAAGCACAGCAAATCATAGGGAAAATAGCAATGAGTTATGTGGGTCAATTTTCAAAACAAAATTCATCCTTTATAGTATTTTGCCTGCTTCAAGTGTGGGGAGTTGGAATACACAAGACTATGGGTCATGTTAGCTAATATGGTAACAACATAAGAACGCTGTAACAACTTGGACGCTCCCTGGGTGTTGATAAATATACTGACATATTTACCTAAAGTGAATGATGGATCATCAATTACTACACCTGGTTTCTAGCATTCCATTTCAATTCTATTTATGAAAATGGTCAATAAAGAAGCTCCCATCAATCTGTCTTTTGTTATTGTTAAAATCTCATAATATGTTATTTTGTTTAGAAGCATGAAATGGCTAATAGCCAATCTTGATTCAAAACTTGCATAAGAATTGTATAAAATTGTTTGGCCAAAGCATGAGGTTATCTTATTCTAGTATATTTGGTGTGTATATAACACTGATCTTTGGTTTTGGCTCAGTCTACAGATTTTAGAGCTAGGGACTGGGGACCAGCACCAAGATGGGTTGCCTTCGTCGATTTCTTTCTCGCTTCGCGAGCAAAGCATGCTGTTGTCTCCGGAGCCCACCGTCGTGTTGGGACAACATATGCTCAGCTCATTGCGGCATTAGCCGCAGCCAACCGCCATAGTATGGCCACAACTTGCTTCTCCCTAGTACCAATTATGACTAAAGTCACCCAAACAATAATTGAATTGAAGGGCATTTCCATATATACTATTGAATTCTTACATCTTAATACTTCAAACTTTTTTTTTTTATTTATATAACACCCTAATATTAAACAATATCAAAATTTACCATTTTGAAAATGAAATATGCAATATATATATATATATATATTGTCGTTTAGACATTATTGTGTTATATAAATAAATATAAAGATTTAGGCATATAAGTTTTAGGAATATTTACATACATATAATTCGATTCCTATTTATTTACATATCTAACACAAACTTTATTTTTTTACATGGTGCATTTACATACATACCACCCTATTCCTATGTATTGATAGAGTTAACGTATAAACTTTATTTTTTTACAAATATTTCATATTACAACAAAATTATTATCATTTTGACTTTTAAAAAGTGTACATTTTCATACATAGGTAAGGCAGCATGTATGTAAAAATTAGAGTTTAGGTGTTTGACATATGAATACAAAAGGAATTGAGTGGCATGCATGCAAATTTTACTTTATATATATATATATATATATAATGTCGTTTTGTATGAAAGGTTGTATTTCACTTTTTAGAAGTTAAAATGATTTGGTTGATATAAATTTAAAAAGTGCAATTTAGGTGTTAGATATGTACATGCATAAGAATTGGGTAGTATGTTAATGCCCCTAAATATCAATACATAGAAATTAGCGGGAAATAAGTAAATCCCCTTGATTTTTTTATTAAAACTAATTCAAAAGTAAGCTTCCATCCTACCCTATTTGATAATTATCATTATCATTCTGTTCCAATTGGTCCAAGGCCATGCTATTTGTTGGCTGATAGGTTTTCAAACTAAAACTTTGGTGTGGCAGGAGAGGATCAAATGAACTCGAGCTTGGCATTCTACAGCAGCTTTCAGAGCAACCTGCTTGTAGATGGCCTATCCAAACAAATAGGATGGGGTCATGCTNGTCATTATCATTCTGCTCCAATTGGTTCAAGGCCATGCCAATTGTTGGTACATGATAACTAAAACTTTGGTGTGGCAGGAGAGGATCAAATGGACTCGAACTTTGCATTCTACAGCAGCTTTCAGAGCAACCTGCTTGTAGATGGCCTATCCAAACAAATAGGATGGGGTCATGCTTGGAATAGGTTTGCCGGCCCACTTAGTTGCTGCCGCCAGCCCCACCAATGTGCAATAACGCCGCTCCTCCCGCCGGCCTGGTGGGATGGGGACTGGCAGAGCCCCATCCAGCGAGATGTAAGAAGGTTGGAAGCTTACGGTGTTCGGCTGACTCAGAATGGCCAAGTCATTGATGGCTCTCTTGAAACATACTGTAAAAAGAGAGAAGATCATGTCGAGACTATTCGTGTTTTTGGATCATGCAGTGGAACAAAGTGTAAGTAGGCTGGTTGATCTGTGCATGGAGATAGTCTAAATTTGGTGGTAGATGAGGCTCCAAAATTTCCATCACCCACTTAATTATTTTCTGAGCTGTTCAAATCTCTATCTATGTTATGTTAATGAGCAGTGTTATGAACGGATGTAAAGAAATATTTCAATTCGACATATCAGTGTATTACCCAAAATATCAGAGCTTCCTCCTTTTTCTCTGCATGCACAACTCCAAGCAACAAAATTTATATTAAGGGGCGTTTACATACATACCACACAATCCTTTATGTATTTACATATCTAACACCTAACTATTCATATATATTTTTTTATGCATAAGATTATGACACCAAGATGTTCTGAATATCAAACTGTAGGTGTTAAATATGTAAATACATAAGATTGTGTATATATGTAAATTTTCCTAATACAAGGCATAATAATTTTATTTCTATACATTAAACAGTAAACAAATAAAAAACAAAATTCATGCAAAAAAACATATTTTAAATATCTACAAACAGCAAAATAAAGCCTAAGCATATTTTTAGTTACCGCCAGCGTTTGTTACCTCTGCAATCGGACCGATGGAGGAAGGCTTCAAGGCTTTATTTCCGGTGCTCCTCCTCCCTCCGCTTCCTCCACTGTGCTTCTGCTGAACCTTACCCCCTCCCCCCATCCCAGATTCAAAGAAATTGTAAGAATAAGAATCAAGCTGCGATGAATCAGCTACGGTGAAGGACGCCGCGCTGTAGTTCTTGGACGAATCCAAGAGGCCGCCGACGGCTCCGTCCTCGTGCGGCGGCGGGAACTTCTCGCTGTTAGTCGTAAGATTTGGATGCCCGCCTCGCCTGAATCTCTGTAAATGGCTCAAAACCAGATTGTGAGATTTATATGGAATAAATTATATTGATGAAGTTTGAGTTACATATCGTTTTATACAGTTTTATACATCAAGATTTGTTTTGAGTTCTGCGTTGGCTGATGGAGAGGGAACCGCGCGCCTTCTCCGTCCGTGAAAAGTCTTGTATTTCTTCTGGACATCGCTGCTGCTGCTGCTGCTTTGTTTTGCAGCGGCGTCTATTTGTCTGTGGGTACAGATTTTGCCGAGTTTAGGTGAATTTATGAAGAAAAAATAAAGGAAAACATGCATGCATACCACTCAATTCATATCAAACGCCTAAAACTCCTATTTTTACATGCATGCCATCGTACCCATGCATTAAAAAGTGTATTTCATTTTTTTAATTGTTAAAATGAAGGTATTTTTTATGTGAAATGAAAGATATTGGTGATATAAATGAAAAAAAAGGAAAGTTTAGGCGTTGGATATGTAATACATTGGAATTTGGTGGTATGAATGTAAATGCCCGAATAAAGGAAATTGGGAATTAAATTTTCCTAGTGACGGGCTTAAAAAAATTGATGCAGGAATGAAATATACCGTTTCTTGGTGTGAAATCTTTGACATATATTACATAAATAACCTTAAAAAGAATAGTCTGTCTTTTTTGGCTCATTATAAATCTTATCCGTTGAAATTTGCACTGGTTTGAAATTATTTGGGAATACTATTTTCATATTCAACCATTTGACTTTGAACGAAACAAGAAGTGATTGAACAAATAAAAAAGGAATAAATAAAAAGCCAATTAGTAAGATAAAATTAATTTACATGCTATTAACTGATTAATAAAACTAAGACCCAAAGTTTTGATATTTGCTTTTATAACACTTGTAAGCTTAGTTTTACTTTTAGAAAGTTGTAATGATAATATCTTCGATGTGATGTTAAAAATTTGAGCTTTATGAAAATACGAAAGTTCAGGTGTTAGACATTTAAATAAATAAGAATTCTGTGGTGTATATGTAAATGCCCCTTAATTTAAATATTCCACTCTTACTCAATGAGTAAATTTTGCTTGTAATATAGGCATAAAGTAAAAAGACAAAAGAGAGAGTGGAGCTTTTCTTGGTCAATAAAATTTAAATGAGGAGTTCATGATATTCATTGCTCACAAAGCCCAGCATTATATGTCTATCTGAACAGCTTCATGTTACCAAATTCTCCATCTCCTTAATAGTCTTTAAATACTAAAAGTTCTCAATCATACTCTATTTAATGAAGGATACTTCTCAATTGTACAAACTCCATAAAGTAAACTTGTCATGTTTGTCTGATAAGGCTTCGAATCCCCACAACATTATAAATAAAAGATTTTGCAAGTTGGTCACATGATTCTCATTTAACTTGATTGTACGCATACCACTCAACTCCTTTTGTTTTAAAGTTGGGAAATTTGCATACCTAAGACACAATTCTTATGCATATTCACATCTCATATTCAAGTTGGTCACATTATACAATTTGGTGTTTTAAATCTATGCATTAAAATGTGTAATTTTAAACAGTTTAAAGTTTTTATTGAGTGATATTAAAGGTTTGAATACTATGTGTGTAAAAAAGAGAGTTCAAGTGTAAGATATGTCAATACATAAGAATTGTGAAAAATCACCATCACCATTTTTTTAGGAAAGTTTACATACATAGCACACAATTCTTAAGTATTTACACATCTCACACTGAAACTTTCATATTTACAAACATAGCACTAAGATGCTTTAAACCTATGCATAAAAAAGTGTATTTCACTTTTAAAAAGCGATGATAGTGCTAATTATTATTTGATGTTGAAGATTAAAGTGCTATGTGTGTAAATATGAAAGTTTAGGTATGAGATATTTAAATACAAAAGAATCGTGTGGTATGTATGCAAATGTCTCTTTTTTAAACTGAAATACACATTTTTGTAAATAGATAATACTTGTGTGGCATTCCATTTAATGCTTGTGGCCCTAGCCTCTGTTTTTTTTTTCTTCCAATTTAATGTATTTGGTCCCTCCTCAGTTTATTTATTTATTTATTTATTTTTATGGGCTAGAATTGCTGTTGTTGTTGTGCAAAACTCTATTATTTATAATATAACAAAGCAGTCTTTTGGAAATTTGTTTCAAACAATGTGTTATGCCAATAAAAAAATAAACAAGAAGGGGAAATGAGACTAACTTTCTTGCTTTTTCGTCTCTGAGTTTGGTGTCCATCTCCTTTGTTGGGGGGTACCACGGCAAGCTTGACGGCTCACAAGCATAAGGCTCGGTAGTGAAAAACTGTAACCACAAACCAAAACAAAAAATTCGTTTCTAAGCTTAACACAGAGCAGCCAGCATGGATTGATCATGGGGAAAGATAAAAGCTGACACGTATATACCTCACTGTTGAGGGCGTCAGCAGCCGTGCCTCGGTCGGGCGGGTCGAAGGAGAGGAGCTTTTCAATTAGTCTGATGGCCGGCAAGGGGAAGTCCTTTAAGCTCTCCCTCATACCGCTCTGGTATTGTTGCCTGGATCTATAGCTGGAGGCGTTTGGGAACTTGTACTTCTTCCAGTAATCCTCCGGCGGCGAACCGCAAAGCTTAAAGATCTTATGCAGTTGCTCCACCTCAGTCCGGCCGGGGAGAAGTGGGGTTCCGGCGATGAGCTCCGCCAGGATGCAGCCGACGCTCCATAGGTCTATTCCGACACCGTAATCGGTGGCGCCGAGGATGAGTTCAGGAGCTCGGTACCACAGAGTCACTACCCTGCTTGTCATCGGCTCGCCGCCTCTAGTGTCGAAGAAGCTAGCTAAACCGAAATCCGCAATCTTAAGATTCCCTTTATTGTCGATTAGCAGATTAGATCCCTTGAGGTCACGGTGAAGAACTCCGCGACGATGGCAGTGATCGAGGCCCGTAAGAAGTTGTTGCACATAGCACTTTATCTGTTTCACGAAATGATTGAAAGAGTTAATCGATCCGTGGATTAATAGAAAAAAGGGAAGAAGCGGGGTGGTGGGGGAGAGACCTGGGGAAGGGAGAAATGGACGGAAGGTGAGGCAGCAAGTCCGGCGAGGTCGTGCTCCATGTAATCGAAGATTAGGTAGAGAGAAGGGGTTGTGGTGGAGGAGATACGGGAGGTGATTATACCGCGGAGAGTTACAACGTTAGGGCTTTCGAGACGGCGGAGAATAGCTATTTCCCGCGCCATGAATCGTATGCTTTCCGAATCCGTCGTCTCCGATAGCACCTTCTTGAGCGCCACTAATTCATTCGTCTGCCGATCTTTGGCTTTGAAAACATTGCTGTAAGTTCCCTTCCCAATCTGGAGACAGAGATTATTAATTGGCGTCAGAACAAAACGGCGATAGAGAGTGAGAGTGAACCAGACCTTGCCGATCTTCTCGAAGGAGTTGGCTGAGCGGGGAGACCAGCCGATGAGAGAGTCTGCAGCGACGGCGGAGAGCCAAGAGGGCCATTCAGTTAGGTCTATTGCAGCGGTAGAAGTGGTCGGGCTCGGGATCGGACTACGGCGTCGCTCTGGCAAAGCAGCGTCGGCAGTCCGGGGTTTATTGGATGGCTTGGGTTTCAGGGATGTGGGCGTTAGATCGCCCTCCACCGCAGGCTTTGCGAAGAAGCAGCCCATTCTTCCGGCGAAGGAAGTGGAGTGGGACGGTTCCGATTCCGATCTCCGGCGAAGTTCCCGATGTTCTCCTCAGGTAGAGAGAGAAAGAAGAGGGTAGCTTTAGAATCGCGGGAGTCCGCGAAGGTCAACTTCGGCTCACAACTGAACGTCATAATACAAAAAGGTCCGGAGTCTTGACAGATATTACGGAAATGCCATCATCTAATTCGTTACGCCATCAGACAAATTTGAAGTTTTCCAAAATTTTTGTCAACTTCAAAATTGATGTTATATTAATTTAATAATCTTAGCAGATTATTTAAATACGTGACACTGTTACTAAATCCAAATATTTTGATAATTTTTTTTAACTGTAGAAGTCTCAATTCATTTATTAGTGTTGTCCATCTAGCTATTTATTTATTATATTTGATGTTTCATCAGTAAATTTTTATGATTAAGCATAAATCTCAATTTTTGTTTTCTAAAAAATATATTATTCAGATTTTATGATCATCTAAGTTTTTATTTCATCAAATATTATAATTGAACTAAGCATATCGGCGAGATGAACCCAAAAATTCTAAAATTAGTTTAGGCTGTGTTAAATCAAGCCTAGATCAAATTGTTGAAGCACAAGCGTACACTTTGAATTGTCAATTGAATGGTCAAATGAACTCAATATTTAACACATTTATAATCAAATCAAGGATTTCGACAAGAGAAATATAACGAACTCTAGATCGTTCAATTATGACGTCATTAAAACACCCAAATCCTTAAAAAATCATCTATGATTAAGGGGCATCAGCATGAACCGTATGATCAGGTGATTAAGAAAGTTATATTTCAAAAGTCCAAAATGACCCACTTTAAAAAGCTATAATTAGACGCATTCTCTTTATTTGTGGGGAGAACAAGAAATGACTTAGAACTGAAATTTCAAAGTATGTTATAGAGAGAAAATCTGATGAGCGACCACCGCTCTCTATATGCACAAACCACTATCAATCGCCAACCTCTATAGTCGACAATTGCCCACCATCATCATTTGCCGTCGTTGACCACTAGTCATCGGCGGCCACTACTTTGAACCATTGTAGATAGACTAACTTTTTTTGAATTTTCTGACACTTATATTTTTTTTAGTTTTATAATGAAGGTCCTTATTACTTATAGTCAATAACTTGTAGTTATATGAGATCTCGTAGCTAAAAATTATTAAAATATAAATAATACATGGGCCAATGTTCAATATTACTATTTAAATGTGTAGCTAAAAAATTGCAATATTTGGTTTATATTGCTGTATGAATAAATGGATATAAATGAGCCTTAGAGTGATTTTATAAAAGAATATTAAAATTTTCATTAGGCATGCTAAAAGTCACGCTACTAAAGAGGGAAAAAATTTATATTTTGCCTTCGAACATAGCTCTACGAGCGGATT
The DNA here is from genome assembly GCA_002079205.1 of Phalaenopsis hybrid cultivar. NCBI lineage: Eukaryota > Viridiplantae > Streptophyta > Magnoliopsida > Asparagales > Orchidaceae > Phalaenopsis > Phalaenopsis hybrid cultivar. The sequence goes on from JXCR01142189.1 coordinate 53,326, forward strand.
TCTAATAATATACTGTCATATTTGTTATATCGTACCCACCTAAAAAAATATTAAAATGAAACCGCAAAAGTTATTTGAGTGGAATTGCAGACTTCAATAACCCTGAAATAACATTTGTGATGTTATTTCGAGATTATTAAAGTGAAATATATATATTTCTTTTCAATATCCTCAAAATAACATCCTTATTGAAGTCTTAAAATAATATCTGCATTGTTATTTCAAAATTATTGAAGTGGAATATATGATTTTTTCTTTAATAACCCCAAAATAAACTCCACGATTCAACTTAATAACCCTGAAATAACCTCTGATATGAGCACACTTGACAACATATTATTGGAGTCCGCATATAAAGTTATGTTCGGAGTCCAAACAGAAAATATTTCTGCTAAAAAAAGGAGGGATTTTGATTATCTGAACTCGAGACCATTTTTTTTTATAAATCCTTATGCATTTACATATAGAACACCAAATTCTTATGCATTTATAGATCTAACACTTAAACTTTAATTTTTACATATACCATCCAAATCTTTTAATATCACAGAAAAATACCCATATTTGAACTTCTAAAATGTAAAGTACGCCATAGATAAGGTGGCATATCTGTAAAAAAAAAAACAGCTGTTAGATACGTAAATACATAAGAATTGTGTAAATCTTCCTAACATAAATTGTAAGTTCAGTGCCCCAAATCTTGGAAGAAAAAAAAAATTAGGGGGTGCATTTAAATATAACTACATACCGCCCAATTCATATGTATTTGAATATTTAGCATCTAAACTTTATTTTTTACAATTATAGCACCCCAAAGCTTTCATATCATGCCAAGAATACCATCATTTAAACATTTAAAAAGCGAAATACACATTCTTATGTAAGGTGTTATGTATATAAAAATTAAAGTTTAGGTGTTAAATATGCAAATAAGTAGGAATTGAGTGATATGAATGTCAATGTCTAAAACAAAAGCATCATTTTCCCAAACTTGCGTTTTTCTAACTAAATATTCTCCATCATTTATCAAACTCAGTCCAGGGAACAAAATAAACTTAGCATTACTGCAAATTTTTAGAGGCATTTACATACATACCACACAATTCTTATGTATTTACATATCTAACACCCAAACTTTAATATTTACATGCATAACATCAAAAATATCAATGTCACATACTTTAAAAGTTAAATACCAAAGTTCTATAAATGTAAATATGAAGGTTCAGGTGTTGGATATTTAAATATACAAGATTTGTGCGGTATGTATGTAAATTTATCTTTCTTGTACAGTACCTGAATTAGGTGGAAGAAGAAGGTCCAAAGTACATGCAAATGGGAGGATTGATTCTGGAGATGGATAAAATAGCTGAAGGAATGGTCCAGATACCATCACCACATATCAGCCCAGAAGCTACAGCTCCAGCAAAGTCATCAGCCTCCTCCTTCTTTAACCTCTCCCACACAAACAGTATCACCGTCCCAACAAACATGTCTATCGCAAAATAAGCCCCAATATAGAAAGGCACCGCCATCGCCATCGGAATCGGAATATAAGCCGATATAGTCGCCGGCGTAACATCCCTCGCAATGTTTATCACAATGGCCATGACGAAGAACAAGCAGCAGATCTCCAGACAATGCTTCGGAAGCGCGGAGAAGCCCTCGATCCCGAGAATAGCCATTTCCCGATATATAACAGCGTAAGGAGCTTTGTACATCCCATCAGGTGAGCCGATGTCAAACGCGGTCCAATAGAGCCAGAAAGTAAGCGGCGCGACGATGCAGCCGAGGGCGGTGCCGACGATCTGAGAGACGAACATCGAACTTGGAGAGGAGAGGGTTAGGTAACCAGTTTTGAAATCCTGCATCAGGTCGGCAGCAGTGGAGACGATGGACATCATGACGCCGCATGCGGCGAGGCCGGCGATGACGCCGCCATTAGAGCCGACAAGGGCGGAGAAGGTGAAGAGGCCGATCTTGCCGTAAGTGGAGGAGAGGCTCCAGTCGGTGAGGCCGGTGCCGTAGGAGTTGCAGAATGCGAGAGCGGGTGCAACGAGATAGCAGGCGAGGACAAGATACCATCTCAGCTGAGGAAAAATGATGGGGATTGTTGCGGTGGATATGGCGGCAAGGGCGATGTACCCTGAGGTGGCAAACCAAGCGGGTATGCTGTCTTTGACAAAGGTTGTATTACGTAAATTCTCCTCTAATGTCTTGGAGTCGTCAGCTTCTGAAGGACATCAATACTTGATAAGAAATGGTTAGGCAAAACTCAGATTCTGATGGTGAGGGTTCTACAACTCAAGATGTGGATGGAAATTTAACAATGCATATGACTCAAGTAAAGAGAAGTATATAAAATTCGTCTCTTGATTTTTTTTGCAGGGTTCATTTTAGTCCGCAACTTAATATATGATGTAAATTGGAATAGTGCCCAGAAATAGGGCTGTGAATTTAGCTCAAAGATCATTAATCTCTTCACAATCAATTCGAATTTTGGCTCCGATTGAAATCGGAACGAAATAAAAAAGCCCAACTATGAGCCGAATCTTTAGATCAAAATTTTTTTTGAGCTGATTTTGAGTCATACATAAATCGGCTCGAACTAACTCAAGATTGTCTCGTAGCATTTTTTATTTATAAAAATTATATATATAATGCTATGTGAAGTAAAATATAAGAGTAATGAGCCAATTTCAAGCTGGAATGGATCCAAATCACTCAATTTGAGTCAGTTAATTTCAATTTTAAGCCAGATTGAGCGAATTCTGCGCCAAAACAAATCCAATTAACTCAATTGGAGCCAACTCATGATGATTTGGAGACGAATCGAGCTCATTAATTTTCGATCCGAATTGGCTTGAAATCGAATATAACGAGCCCCGAATGACTATTTCAGTCTTAAGAGTTTGGAGACTAATTTGATATTTTTATACACTGGGGCTAAAATGGTCGCATGTAAACGGTAAGAGGATGATTTTGACACTTTTTTCGGTTAAATTAAATTGGAAGATAATTAAGAAAGTTAAATCAGAGAATTATGGAATTGATTGGAACAAGTAATTGTTAAACAGATGTTCAATAACTTGAAAGAGATGGATAAATATCATAATCAGTGATCACAACAAACAATTCTTCTCGGTTTAAACCAGCCGTGAACTTTCAGCATACCGCCTTATTAGTATTTAAAAAAGGCTTTTCTTTTTTTGGTTGGGGCACAAATGTGAACTATTAATGGAGAGATAAAAAGGAGAAATTTACATAGGTAGCACACAAATCTTATGTAATTACAAAGCTCACACCTAAACTTTCATATTTACTCATATCACTTTGGTGTTTTAAACCTATGCATGAAAATATGTATTTGACTTTTAAAAAGTGATAAAAGTGATATTTTTTATGTGATATTAAAGATTTGAGTGCTGTGTAAATATGAAGTTTAGGTGTGAGACATGTAAATACATAAGAATTGTGTGCTATGTATGTAAATGCCCCAAAAAAGCTATAAAAGTAACTGATCAAAGTTATAAACACCATAAATTTCTTGGTAATGCAGTTAACTGGTAGAAGCAAGACAAAATACCTTGATTTGCAACATGAGGAAGAGCTTTACGTTGTGATTGTGCATTCAACATTTCCTTTATGGTTATGTAAACTATTTTCACCAAGTTGTAGAGACCATCCCCAAGTATAAGAGATATTGCAATGAAGACCTGTAGAAAATGTATTATTGACTATTTTAGACAAACAAAACAGTTTCAAGCTTCAAGCTAGTTTGTAGATGGCATTCACTCACTACTTGGATTTCAATTTTTATGATCGGTAAGTAACAACAAAAGATTTGGAGATTAGTAGGCATGTATGCAAGATTTATGATTTATTCTAACTTATCTTAAATAAAATGGCAATTAAACACTACATATTTTGTTTAATGATGAAAAAGGATTCTTTGCAACGCCAATGATAGCTTTATTATCATAGAACAACCTCATAGATTTTCCAGTTGACAGTCTCAGCTCCCCAAGTAGCTTATTTGGCCACATGCCCGCACATAAGCCAAGGTAGCTCTAAATTCATCTTGTTGACTGCTTCTTGATAAAATTGACAATTTCTTGCTCCACCAAGTAACCAAGTTCCCCTATGCATAACTACATTACCCTGTAGTTGACCTTTGATCTATTATTGATCCATCCTAATCAACATTAGCAACTATTTCAATGAAAAGCCACAAAGCTCCCATACAAGACCAATCACCACCAAGTAGAAGTAAGAAGATTCAAATCGGACACAGTCAAAAGCTCCTTCTTCATTCATTTCTTTCATTTTTATGCACAAAGGATGTCTAATATAGAATACAGACTACTAAATTCAAATTACAAATTTTGAACAATAATTAAGGAGGGAAAGAGGCTGGTAGTTTGCATGTGAATGTGTACTTGCATGGAGGCAATGCTTCATTTGAATTTTCATTTGGACAGAGGAGGGCCAAGTCACTTGATCTTGAACTTGGAATCCCTTTGGGTTGTGCATATGGAGGCCCTTCTTGCCTTGAAATTGCATGAGAAAAATCAGCCACCGGCATAGAATGGTGATAATCATTTAATCCCCTTCTACAACTAACTTCTAACAACTATGTACAAAATAATAACCAACCGTACAAGTTTAAACATTATAGTTATTACAATAATAAGTATCACAAATAATCAAAATGATATAGGATTTTAATGCTACATCATCTGTTATTCTCTTTTTTTTAGTAGGATTCGTAGTATAAAGTGGCTCACAACCAAGTATCCTTGTTTCATTTAGTGCTTCTAGAACATAATTTTGTCGGCAAATGAGCCACTTCCAATTCAAAAAAATATTTTAGGTGACGATTCTTTTATTTAAAACTTCATAGAGAGAATATTATTTAAATTCATGTCACTCTAATCACTTCCAATAAAGAAGATATCATCCAAATATATAATTGTCAGTTTTTCTTTGAAAGAGAATGATACATTGGTGCCTATCCTAAAGGCAAATTTATCTTTTGTATTTCCAAGGGCAATTTACTCTTGTATTATTATTATTATTATTATTGGGTATAAAAAGGCTTATTAAGTTTAGTGTTGGGTTTTATGCAAGATATTGGAGTGTGCGCCTTAAAGTTTAGGGCTTGGGAGAGATTTCCTACCTCTCGAATTGTATGAATTGGAAGAGATCGCCTACTTCTCGATTTGTAGGTGTTTATCTTTTGTATTTTTGTTGAGTTATTTAAATTATTAAAAAAAATATTTGTGTTTGCCCTCATTTTTATGAAAAAACGTATTGATTTTGACGTCAGATCATATCAACTTGGTATCAGAACAGTTAGTACTAGAAATCAAAGAAAAGGATCGGGTGTCGGGCATTAGAGTTTTGTTCCACAACGTGAACTCGACGTACAGGGAAAGCCACAACGAGATCACAGCTTACCAAGACCCAAAACTCAAGCCTTTCAACTTGCGGGGAAGGCCACGAAGGAATAGTGTCTTCCGACTTTTGTGAAGATCGATGAAATCGCAGTGTAGAAAGATCTGTAACCCACGTCTCTCATGTTTTTGTGTCGTCTACCCGATCTAGTCGCGATCAGAGCTCCCTAGTAAGGCAGGGATTAGGAAGCTGCGTACAAAGACCTGAAACTCTTATTTTTCTCTTCCTCCAGCGTTGTCTACCCAATAGAGTCGCGATCAAAGCTACTTGAGAAGGTTAGCGATTGGAAAGCGGCGTACAGAGACGTGAAACTCCCAACTTTTGTAACTCCAATCTTTCTCCTATTCCAGCTCTTCCCTTCAACAACAATTGCGATTCCAAACTAGTTGAGAAGACGGCTGTCAGACATTCGCGATTGGACCTACCTGGGAATCTGACCTACTTTTTGTAAATCGACATATACAAGAATTTGATGGCGCTACTAGAAGATTTAATTTCCAGCAACGACGTCCAAAGACTTGATCGCGACTTTATAGATGTGTCTGATTTGGTTAAGATGTATAATTAATAATATTCAATAATGTTAAAGCAATGACGTTCAAAGACTTGATCATGACTTTATAGATGTGTCTGATTTGATTAAGATGTATAAATATAATATTCAATAATGTTAAAGTCAAATTTATCAACGCAAGTATACGTATCGCTCAAGTAATATAGTGCTCTAATGAGGTCCTAGATATCGATCCCACAGGGAGTAGTTAAATCTACAGACTAAGATTTTATAAAAAGCAATACTTTAATTACAACAACGAAGTTTAATTTGTTTATCTGTCACTAATAGACAATTGAAATAATTATATAATTTTAACTATAAAATAACTAAATATGCTAATGAAGGTACGATTATGATATATAAGAAAACATCATTCTCCTTGTCAAGAAATTATAATGAAATGGACAAAATGAATTAGTTTAAATTATATTGTGTTAAATAGGAGCATACATATTTTTTACCCTTTGGTCCAGACATAAAGAACATCGACTAATCTTATGCTTGGTTACTGATTATACGGCTAGGCTGGAAGGATACCGGCTCTCATTTCAGAGCTCCCACGTTCCCCTCACCTGAGGGCTAACATCTACACATCAGCACTCAAACGATAGGACCAAATTGGGTATTTTAGTCTGTCACTCTAAAATCTTCAATTCTACGTCTGATAATATTATTTCCCTATTTATTGCACCCAATTTTCAAGGGTTTTGACCTCCCTGAATCTTTGATGTAATCTTCACTTTAGTTGTAAAACTCAGCATATTTTAACAAATCAATTGGCCAGATTGAAAGTAAATTAAGATCGAAGTGAAAAGGTCATCACAATTTCTTAAACATTTTCATGGTTTCACCAATTCAAATCATCATTTCACAAATCTCGAGACAATGTGAAAGACAGAGAAAACTACTCAGATCTCATGGGGAAAGTGCAACAAAACTCGAAATTCATATATAAATTCAAAGTCATACAAACTACAACAAATAAATAAACTTATCTCTAATTTCTCCCCAAGTAAACTCCACAAAGTTCCTCTGAATCTCTTCCTTTCTTTACAGCACACAAAACTCCTCTTCGAAATAGCAAGGAAGAAGAAATCTCTCACTTTCCCTCCACTCTTACAATCTCTCGAAGAATTCCTCACAATCTCTACACTCTAATGGAACATTTCTAACCTCCAAGAACTCTTGAGCTCTCCCCACCTCCTCTAGACTCTCCAGGCTCTCTTATTTTCGGCCAAAATCTTCCCTTTAATGATGTGGATGAGTTTTCCCAAGAGTTGCTTAAGCACCATCCAAAATTCGGCCTTATCCATTGCACAAGTACACATAACCGTCAATCTCGCCGTCGGCGGCCTCGATGGAGCCGTCAGCGGCGGCCTTCTGGAGAATTTGTCCTATAGCCTCGGGAAAAGCTCGCCGTCGGCGGCGTCGATGGCGCCGTCGGCGCCCTAATTCAAATCTTCACATTTTGGTCATTTTTGCTCCAAATCCGCTCCTTTTTTGCATATTTTTTCTCAATTGACTTTAATTCATCATTCCTGCAACAAAACATCAAAAATATTTTTCTTTAAAGTACAATATCATCAAAAACAGTATAAAATAGGTATGAAAATCTCAACATATTTTCCTCTGGTCAGAATACACGACAGGATTGGAGTGATCCTGGATCACTGACTTGCAAAATAGTTGCTCATTCGTCTCATCCACAAGCAAACGACAGATTTTAACATATAAAATTTTTTTCTTTTGTGATAAAAAAATAGATAAAATCTGAGAAGAATGACAACAAAGAAAGTAAATGATTTGGAAAATAAATTAGATGAAGAGATTAGTCAAATTAGATCTGGAATAGAAGAACCATAAAAAGGATAGGTTTTCTTCCATGAACAATTGAATGGAGGACATATCTAAGAGTATGGGGGGAATTCAAGAGATGATAAAGAGGCTCATTGAGATGCAATCCAAGACCCATCGGCGGCTCAATTTGCAAAACCTAATGAAAAAGAGATCGAACATGAGGAGGAAAAACATTTACCAACACGAACCCCCCCCCCCCCCC
>JXCR01142189.1:72797-86337 GCA_002079205.1 Phalaenopsis hybrid cultivar
CGCCTCTCGGACCGAGCGGCCGAGGCCAGTGGCAAAGAGAGAAGTATCGGGAAGAGGAGAAGAAGAATGCCACTCAAGTGTACCAGGGAACAAGTCTCCTAGAGTTAAGTTGCCGAGAGAAGAAAACTCACGGCTTAAGGGACTGGCGCGGCATCGGGAAGGAAGGCCGCGGGCAAAAGAAGAACAGGGAAGGACGGACGAGGTCAACGCTTCCCTCGCGNCCACTCTAGTGGTACCAGGGAACAAGCTTCCCAGAGTCAAGTTGCCGAGAGAAGAAAACCCACGGCTTAAGGGACTGGCGCGGCATCGAGAAGGAAGGCCGCGGGCAGAAGAAGAACAGGGAAGGACGGACGAGGTCAACGCTTCCCTCGCGTGGAGGAGGAAGAGCTCGCACGGCTCAAGACCGAGAAAGGGAAAGGGCCAGACGCGCGAACGGGAGAGTTGCGGGAGACAGAGCTCGAGCGCAGAGGAGTGTTAGGGATAAAAGAGGAAAGGCGGGAGGGTAAAGAAAACGTTAATCAATATATGTATATATATATATATATATATATATATATATATATATATATATATATATATATATATATATANTGAAATTCAAATTTCACAAAATTTCGACCCGCGATCGATCTTCACAAGTGGTTTACTCGAGCCCTCGGCAAATAATGGTGCAAGCGATGCGAATTGCGGCGATCGGACACGTCGACTCTCCGAATTGCGAAGCTGGCGCGCGCAGGAGTGCGAATTGTGCAGAAGGCCACCCTAAGGCTTGGAAAGGTCCTATAGAAATCCATTTTAGGTTTCCTCATGTCGGTTTCATCCTTCTAAGTGTTAGAAGTCGATACCGCACACGCGAAACTNGAATGAAGTTTTTTAATCAGATTGAGAGAGATTGACTGAACGAAAGTAGAGAACTCTTCCATCCTTTGTAATCACCTAATGATATTATCATGAATAGAGAAGTAGTTTATTACCGCTAAACAAGAATCCCATATTAAAATAAAGCCTTCTCCTGCCATTTATATTTACTGTGTTTCTCTCTACTCAAGTTTTTTGAACAATATAGCATATAAATATGCAAATAAGAACAATCATAAAGACTAGAAGTTGATCATGTCAAGTGAATCAAAATTGGTAAAAAAAGAAACCATTCATGACAAGTTGAATATGGTGGAAATAGTAATACTAAGATGGATGAGTAGTAAAACTAGAAAATTAAAGTAATAAATGGCTATATCAAAAAGATTACAGAAGTAACACCTATTTGAGAGCACGACATGGCAAAGAATATGATTCTTTTACCATATACAATAAGGCGCAATAAATGAATCAATAAGGCAAATAGATTAAACAAATAGGAAATTATTAGAAAGAAACAAAAAAGTTAAATAAAGGGTAACAAGATCAGAATTAGTGTCAAGACTTGGTCAAACAAAGTTAAACTTAATGTAGCACTCAGTATAACTGAATGGAGACGATTATTAAGTTACCCTCAAGTGATTAGAATAAAACAATGGTGCTAATGGTGAAGTTTCAGCACTCAACGTCGGATAGGAAAACTGTCAAGTAAATAAATTAAGTATATATATTCTACAAAATAGAAAATGCTTGGAGATATTTAAAGACCCGACTATGATATAAACATTCAGAAATAACTGCAATAACAATGAATTAAGCCATAAGCATTACCTCGCAAGCTCAGCTCCAGCATTGGTATGAAAGCTATTTATCAACAAAGCTGTGGCTGTTCCACTAGGGTACGTAAGCTTGTAGTCAATTACCATCAACTGAAAATATTTTATTATGAAATATGATATCAATTAAAGAACAGAAGAACCATCAAACATAAACCTCCAAAAAAAAAAGCTGAAAGGTTATAACCGTTGCAGACTAATATTCACTTCAAACTATTTGCTCTTATTAGTCCCTGCAAACACACTTCTAGCAATAACCCGTAACTTAAAAAGTTTCACAAACTACCTCTGCCATTCACAGTTAAATACAAAAGCACACGCATCGACCAATAGTGACAGGATAAAAACAAATAACCTATAATATCACCGGAGATTCAAGATAGTAAGACTTTGAACTATTTACAAAAACATTGTCTTATTTTGAAGTCTATATCTTTTTTATTATAATGAAACATTTGGAAGCTTACCTTGCACAAACTATCAGTAATTATTTCTAAAAAATATAGCCAATTTTCGCTTTGTGGAAGGGAAAACAATGTAAACATCTAACAAGAAGATTAAAAAGCTTAACGGACACTTTCTATAATGATTGAGAAAAATGCATGGGGATGACATGCGGGTGGCAACATTTTCAAATCATACAATCAACAGTGGGTTCTGATATAATAACATGAAGACTAGTTGGAAGAAAATTATAGAAATCTAAAATACAAGAGCACTGAATAGCTAATAGCAACTTGGAGTATGCTTTATTGCCTATACGTGTATTACATATATGAATAAATAGGCAGCTATATTGGTACATAAAATATAGAATATATGTATATATAGCAAAAAGTTGAGCTATATATAGGTTATATGGTGAGTTTGTGATGACTTCCCATTTTAGATAATTAAAAGTAATATGAAAAATATCAGGCATGGATGACATAATGATAGCGATAATAATGGCTATGATGATGAGGATAATGATGATGTTAACAACGATCAAGTTTGTGATGACTTGCCATTTTCTGCATTTTTTTCTGAGATGGCCAGAAAACTAAATGTGTGGCTCAAGGAAGCTGACGTAGAACATGTTAGCAGCTTGTATTTTCTAACGCAAAGCTAGGATAAAAAACATTAAGAAAAAAAGTAAAGCAACGATCAATTTCTTTCGATGTAAAATCAAAAAACGTGCAACATTTGTTTCAAACAATAATGTAGAAGTTGCAGAAAATATGAAATTCTACAATAAATCTCGGGCCTAATATAAAATTCAGCAAGGACTAGAATTTACAGCACAAAAAAGAAGTGTACATGCATCGAGATTAAGAAAACTTCAATCATGCACATAAAATAATAATTAAACAATTCAATAAAAAAATATAATAATAGAAAACAGCAATCAAAAGATCTAGGTTCCATGTCAAATTGTCAATATAAAAAGAATCATCTCATAAGTTTCAAAATTTTGCAAAGCGCTAGAAAATCAACATTCAACAACACACACAACTTGAGAAAATATTATTCAAACATTCAATAATTTTTACAATCATCAAGGGTCCTATTTATAACACAACACGGCCAAAAAAAGTAACTTTAAGAATCCTCCAAATTTCACTCAATACAAGTTTCATTTCTACAAACTGGAATCACAACAAGGACAAGTTCTCGATCTTAAATTATGCAAATCAGTGAAGTTCCAACTTAAAGTTTCATATATTCAAGCAAGTCTGACTCTCCCCACCACGTTACAAAATCAAGAAAATGAGTCAAACATAAACTAGTATCAAAAAAGGAAACTAGTCAACCATGGCTATGGTGAAGGGGAAGGAAGAACCAGTAGAAGGGGACAACCAAAAAAATACCACTAGAGTAGTTGGGGCAGAAACAAGTCACACAAAGAAAATTAAAAAGAAAAATGTCACGAAAGCTTTAGTGCCAATAGGCAAACAACCAAAAAAATAGCTATAATGCTTTGCTACAAAAGGGCAAACAAACAAAGAAAATAAAAAAAGAAATCTAGCAAAAACAATAATTCTTATGAGAATAATGAATTTTCAAATCAATCAATGGATCATATATAAAATTAGTTGCATGTTGGATCACAAAACCGGAAATAGATGCAGCTGAATCAAAACAACTTGCAGCAGTAAACCAAACCTAATGAGATAACCAAAGTACTAGAGAGCACAACCCATTTGAAATAAAATCGTCATCATAAGCTTTTTTTTACAAGAAAATCAATTACAAAAAAAAATTAGAACATGAAAAACATAAAGCAACATTAATCCATATAACTTATGTTTCCGATGAATAAAGGGTTTCATATTTGCATCATTCTAACAAATTTGACAAAATTCAGCTACAACAAATTAATTGTTTGATATTTATCATTCAAATCTAGATAAAATACTTGTGCCCTCTTGAAGATAACCCATGAATCTTCAAAAATAAGTCAATTACCCAAAAGTCACAAGGGTGTAGTCAATAGTGAATACAATCTCCATACATAAGGTAGTTTCTGGACCACAATAAGTAGATCTATAAGGTAAGATGTTGAATGGGAGTTCTTAAGCAGGACATGAAAAAGAAGAATCAACAACAGTAGGTTCATAAGAAAAAACCAGCTTAAATACATTAAAGCCTGAAATAATATCAGAACTTCCAAAAATTTTCACTCAGTGCCTATTTGTCAGAAAGCATTATATGATTATATAAAGCACCATGAATTTTCAAAGAGGTTTACCAAAAATAAAGAAGGTTCCTGAATAGATTATTTTCAAGTAAACAATTACCGGTCAAGAGACGATCAAACTTGTCTTCCAGCATGCATGGGCACATTTTGGATGGCATAATTATCATCATTGATCAAGATAATATGGCCTGGGAAGTGTTGTGGCAGTGATGGATGTCAAACTAAAGAGGATCATCACCCTCATCCACAAATTTACAGTGAAATGGAAGTTCTTAACAGAAATAAGGTGCCTCTACTGTGAAAGTACAGCAAGCATCTCAAAACTTGATGACTAACCATCGTGCCTTCAATTTGCCTTCAACAAGGGTATACACTTCTCCACAGCAAAGACACCATTTGAAGTCTGCCTAGGGAACCTACCACAAGCTCCTTTGATTGAAATTTCCCCATCACCCTAACATTGATGATAGCCTTGAAGTTGACTAAGAAAAAGCATAGAGAATCCTAGAATGCAATTGCAGGATTCATACCAATTGTTATAAAGCTCAACAAAATAATAGCCTTGCGAGTGTAATTCATCTAAACCAACAAAATATTCGAGCAAGTTAGGATTTTCTGCATACCAATTTGATGACTAAAGGCCAAAAAAGGGCAGGAATGCTTAAACACAAAATCTAACATGTAAGCAGATTATATAAGCATACAAGGAATGGTATGCCCACAAAGTTTCAACTAATTTATCAAGTTGATCTCTTTTATTGGAATCGAGGAGCTTATTAACGGGATCCACCAGATTCTTTTTGAAGGCTTCAGGCAAGAAAAAAAAGGTGGTCTCAATGAAAAAATTCTTGAATTGTTAAATGTCATCATAACCATACATGTTCCGCCATTGGAAAGTACTAAAAAAAATATTGGCCAAAAACAATTTCAATTCCTCTTGAGATAGTAATCTCTACTAAGAATTCTCTCAGAAATACAGTCTCTTAGGAAAGCATCTAAAATGTTATAATTCCTCCGAAGAGGATCTCAGACATCAAGATTATTAATGCATTATAAGGCATATATGAGCCAAAGAAACATTATAGATGGTCCATATTTATCTAAGCACTATACTAAAATAATTTTTGTTTGCTTAATGAACATTTATTCTTGGTGAAGTATTGTCTCTCTTCTCACTTCCACCATCATTATCTATTCAATTCTGACACATTGATTTAATGAACATTATTCCCTAGTGTTTAAACACACACACATACGCACACATAGAGAGAGAGAGAGAGAGAGAGATCATTCAATCGTCGATCCAGCAAATGAAACTGTTACCCTTAGCATATGACACCAATCCCCTCCCATAGAATTGAACGTTCCGCGTGCATCGCAGCATTTTTCATATAGTTATCATGAATTGATCAATCTATGGAATGCAAATTTGACAAGTTTTCAATCTATGGAACGTTCCGCGTGCATCGCAGCATTTTTCACATATTCTTCCATTTGTTCTAAAGCTCATTCCTTCACATCTTCACCAAATTTTGGCAAGGGATTTATGTGTTTGTGCTATTATGCTATTTTGTTCACGTGATTGGTGAGCAAAATAATGATGTGGTGATTATTGATTAAACTCTATGATTTATATGATGGAGAGGTATTATTGTTGTCATATCGATATTATCATTCTAAATTAGATTAACACTATTCTTATTTGTATATTATACTGCATGAGGTTTCACTCGTTAGTAGAAAGAAAATAAGGAGAGAAGAGGATTGAACCAATCACTTAGAAGGTGAGAAGATAGAATTTAGAGGCACAAAATGAATAATAGTCAATCGACAAAAACAAAAAATTTTCCAAATTAAATGACAAATAACTAAGTCGTCTAATCCAATATAAAGATAACAAGCCTCCCTAATCTCCTCTGCAATAAAGCAAGATAGAGGGAGTAAAATAGTAAATAACTCTTAGGGTTGCTTTTTGAAAAACATACTGATGAGGCACCCAATAATGTGAAACTCTTTGATGCTTGAGTTAAAATCTTCTTGTATTATTGACATCTAACCGTTAGATGTAGTTCTTTGTGGGAATATTAAATTTGAAATAGCTTAACAGTAATGTTAGGTTAGCCAAAGTAACTAGTTTGAATTGACATCCTCAATGCATGGAGATTTCTTGAAAATTTTTATATAGTTCTCTTTAAAATTCTGAATTTTTAAGTGATTTGTACTTGTTACTAGTTAAGTCGTCACCATAATTAATATTTCACTAGGATTATATTTTGTTGTAGTAGTTTAGATTGTCTAGTGTCAAAAATACATATCCATGTACTTCTAAAAAGATTATGCCTTTTGAGATTATTTAATAATTGCATTACACTGATAGAATGGAGCATACGTGTCAATAGCACAAAATTGTCGTATTGTAACTAATTACATAATAAAATACACATATTATGTTAGTTGAATATCAAAGCAAAAGAGGACAAAACAGCATGCTCTATTTTGTTAGTTGGTTACTCAATCAGTTTTTTTAATCGTTTCAGCTAGAATCCTTTGTGAGAGATAGTGATGTGTACATAATAATTCACAATATTCAAACTCTAATAGAAAAAAAAGGAATCTTCATGTAGGCCTAGCATACTTGCATATAACATGAAAATTATTAGTATATAGAAAATCATGATTTAGAAGATGATAAAAATTAAAGTGAGGAGGCTATTTTGGTGTATGATGTTGATGATGACTCCCACTATGAAAGTTTAGATTTTATAATTTTTGGGAGTTGAAAACCAAGTATTTTTTAGGAATTAATCATATACTCCAACGTTTAACAAATTATCTTTATATTATGTATTGTTGAGAACATGACAGTTGTATTTGCAAAAGATTTTTTTTTTTGTCGTAATGGTTTATTTTTTGATCCAATCGTCTTTCGTTAACCTTCATCTATGTTAATGACATTCATTTAAAATATTAATATAGCATTTAAGTTTTTTTTATGATTTGTCCTATTTTTAAAATAGTTGCTTATGAGCTAAATGATATACACTATGGCTCCTGATGGCTTTCGATTTATAGTGCTCTATGAGTTGTAGACAAGTTTGTAATGGAGGTAAATGTAATCAAGCACAATCCACGCAAAATGAAGTCAAAATCCTTCTCAATTATATTTGTGAACAAAAAACAATTGATAATCCTTCTTTCAATATAAATCAAAATATGAAATCCAACAATACCAACAAGATGGCCTACAAACTATTTTCTAAACAAGTTAAATGCTAAATAAATTGAACATATCAAATAAGGCAATAGAAAAATGTTTGGTGTAAATATTTTAAAATCTAGAAATGCACTATATAATTATAGAGAAAATATGTATGAAAGTAAAGAAACATCAAATTTTCTACAATTTAAATTCATGTTCATATCGTACATGCTGTATTGTCATATACAACAATTCCATTCAAAGCAAAACAATAGACAAAAATGGCCTAAAATTCATTTTGATGAGAACTAGAAGTACCTTTCGAAGTGCAACAAGACTGAAGAGCCCTAGAAAGCTAACGACAAACATGAAACCTATCATCCAACCCAAGGAAGGGTTTTTAACATCCTCAGGCCTGTTACCAGGATAATCCTTTCCTATGAGTTCATATGTCCTTTGATCCATAGAAAGCATATATGAACCAAAACCTCCTGTGAAAGAAAGTTATTAAAACATATGCCCCATTAAACNGAAACAAAGCTCAGAACCATAGTAAATACAGTATACCACAACAATAATGACATAGACAACTTTAAGAGTCCATTTAGAGTAGCCGCAGCTCCTTGTAACAGTTCTTATCAAATCTTTGTAGGGAATGCCATATTATTTTAAATTTTTTGTTGCAATTTATTTTAATTTAAAAAGTCAAACAACAATTTTCTTATAGCTACCGCATTCTAGCATATATGATTGTAAAATTTTTGAAAAGCAGCAAGAAATTAATTGCCAAACAATAGCATGATGTTGGTCTAAAAAGTAAATCAATGAATAAGTTAACCCCCAATAGACCCTTACACTTGACTAAATCATAGCATAGTGTGGCTCACTTCGAATAAAGATAAAGTATGCAAAAGCACTACATAGTGATAACATGTCATGAAGTAGAAAGAAATCAATACAAATTCTAGTTTTCAAATTTTATGACTAGAGAGCTAAGTAATTCTTGTAAAGCTGAGTTACATGAAGAAGAAAGAAATCAATGGCATCACTAATTTTTTTTAAAAATGGCCATGAAACTAATTACTTCTCGTAGAACTGAGTAATATGGAATTTTTTTTTAAATAACCGGATAAATTGACTGTCTTCACTGAGATAAATAAAGACAATTATCTAAGAAGTTGTTGAAATGAAAGCGGAATGTTAATGATTAAACTAATAGTTATAATCATGAACTCCAAGCATTCCAGGAAGGGTTCGAGCTGTCACAAGTATCCATGCAATCTGACACAAAATTCCTTACACTGCGAGAATCTAAAAGATTGAATATTTATAGAACCAAAAAACAAAGAAAAAGCAAGTTGAATCGTGAATACTTGAAATAGAAAGAATATTTGTTCTCGTTTGTTGCTATAGCAGCGAATTAACAGCCAAATAACCCGAAACAAAACAAAAACAGAAGGACAGGCAACTGAAAAAGTAGAAGAGAACTCACCACTGAAGGCCAAACCATAGCAAGCAACCACACAAGTCTGGATGACGGTATTTTCCTGGCGCGTAAAAGGGGCAACCCGGAAACCCAGATTCTCTAGAATCCCCGTCCAGCTCCTCACGAAAAAGAAGCCCAGCAAACCAGCGGCAACATTCAGAGAAGGGATTACCCCGACGGTGAGGTTGAGCTTGTGAGTAATAATGCAGAAGAGGCAGCCAAGCAAAGCGCTGACGACCAGCCCCCTCAGCGTTATCTGTTCTTTCCACGGTGGAATCCTCTCGGAACCATCGGCGACGCGCCCGTCTGCTTCCTCCGCTGACAGCCGCAGCATCGGCTCCGTTATATCGATCGACGTTCCCATCCCCGCCTCCTCTTTCTCTCAGCTGGGTCTTCAGATTTGGCCGCGAAGATCTAAAGAGGCGGAATGAGGGAGACGGAGCTGGCTGTGGCTGTACGCTTCAACGTAACGCCTTCTCTTCGCTCTCAGACCATATAATTGTTGCTTTAAAGCCTAAACAATTGACCATTTGGCAGAAACACTCCGTGCAATTGCCGCTTCGTATGATTATATAATTATTATTTTTTGTTATGCTCAAAACAATGTTATTTGACTTGAAATTTTATTATTTCTTATTTTTTAACTGCAATTTAATAGGCGGATGAGGAGGCCGTTGGGGAATATATCAAAATTAAATATTTAAAAAATGAAGCTAGTGTCTAAGAATAACTTTATTTTTCAAGTTATTTTATTCAACCATATATTTTTTTAGCACATACACCCTCAAGATTATAACGCAAAATAACTTTGACGCGTGCTACAAAATTCATGGCAATAATGTAACAAATTATCATTTTAGTATGACACGAGGATTTGACACACTAATAAAAGAAAAAAAACTAATATTGTAGCCATAAGTTTTTGCGTGGAAAACCAGTAAAGAAAAAAACCACGAGGCATGGCTCAGCTGAAGAGTTTCACTATAAAAAGTTAATTACAGTTGCAACCATGTTTCCTACATACAGGAAAAGATTACTAGGCTTCCTAAATTACAATGTCGATGTACGGATGAGTTTTTGTATGAACGGGCGGCGATTGACAGTGATCAATTGCGGCAGGCCGGCGGTAGCAGAGGTGGTGCTAGACTTCTGCTTCTTTTTAAAGCTTCAAATTATTTCTCACTACTCGTGCTCTCATCCTCCCTCTCATGAGAGGGATGGAGCTCTATTTATAGAGTTTTTGCATTTAATTAATACATAAATATTAACCACTTTAATCAAATTGCTCAGAGGGCTTCTCAGACGAAATTTTATAGACATTTGAGTGACTTAATGATCTCAGAATTTAGTAATCTTCGGTTCGTTGGATTCATCTCGTCGAGATGCTTAATTCGATTATGAAGTTGGTACCATTAGGTTTGTCACATCAAGTCCGTTAGTTTGACTATAAGTTTGTTGAAATCAGAGCACTAGATGTTTTTTAATCAAAGTTCGAACATTTCTTGCCCAAAAGATTGTTCTGAGATTCATGTCATGTCTCGAGATTTGTGTCGGATCATGAATATTTGTTAGAGATGTATCGGTTGCTCCACTATTTTCGATCAGTGCTGACCTCGTTACCCGAAAGTATTAAGATCCGGAGAACATAATATTAGAATAAAATGCATATATATTTCATTAGAGATTTGAGCGCAGCTCACTTGGTGCCCTTCTTTTGCTCCCTGTGCATGGTCTAGGGTTAGAATCCCTCGGTTAGCACATTGAGCTCACTTGGTTCCTTTTTTTGGCTCCCTGTGCATGGTCTAGGGTTAGAATCCCTCGGTTAGCACATTATTTTCGCCAAACCACTAAGTTGACCAATGTATGGGCCGCAAAAGCCGCGTAAATGGGAGCAGGACCGTGCGTTGCGGGATTTGGACCGAAAATAATGAAATTTGTGCACATTTTAGCCACCCAAAATGTTGAATTTTAGGAGATTTTTTTTCTTTTTTGTCTTAACAGATGCCCCGTTTTTTTATTTTGTAACGTGAGAATTCATAAGGCTAAAAGTGGGAATATAAAAAAAATTCAGTTTTCTTCCTCCTTTTTTAGGCTTTAAAGCCTAGGTGAGTCATTTCACTGTTTACCTTGCATTTTCTGTTATGTTATTAGTTATTGTGAGTCGTATACATATGTAAAAAAGAAAAGAAGAATTTTTGGGATTTATTGTAATTTCTTATTATTGTGTTATTGTCGTCATCGCCATCGTCGATATTGGAGCTCGAAAGGTAATATTTTTTCTGGCAAAAGGGGAAATTTTCAAAATATTAAATTGAGATAGGAAAAACACATACTCGTTTGGAAAATCTTTTTAAAAAATGGAATTTTAAAATACTCACTCGCTGGAAAGTGAGTGCCCATCCACGGGGAATTGAGTACCGTTTGGGAAAAATAAAATACCTCTCGTGAAATGTTTGTTTGTGAGCTAACCCTTTTGTGCTAGTACATTGAATGTTGATTAACTTTTTTAAGATCTCGGGTTAAGTTTATACTTTTCGCTCCCCGACCGCAGTGTCTCATGACATTGACCGGCTCGTCTCTTAAGATAGCTAAGAAGGTTGGCATTCCCCGGTGCCCCCAAATAGGGGTTGACGTCGAGAGGTTGTCGGATTTTTGGGTAAATTTGGACTTGTAAATAAGAAATATTTTGAATTTTTGGTCTTATAAAATAAAAATAAAATATAAATCAACTGAAATTTTAAAAATTTGAAAATTTGAGCCTTTGAAATGCAGGCTCTTAGGATTTTAAAAATATTTAAAGTCTTAGGCTTTTGAAATATAGACTTTTTAGGCTTAAAAATCTTAAAATTAGGGCTTCTTTTAATTTTTTAACAGATTTGAAATTCTGGGCTATTAAAAATATAAGTTTTCAAAGTTTAAAATAATAAGAATTGGATTTTAAAGTCATAAATTTGAAAATATTTTATAAAATGGTTTCAGGAATTGCATTAAGACATCAAGTACTCGAGCTGAAATAGCTCAAGCACATAAATTTAATGCTCACATGCAGTACAATCAATGTATTAAATGTTCAAATATAAGGTTCGAGAATATTGTGATGGGCTAATTGACCCACTTTGTATATATGATAGGGTTGTAAGTCTCCGCCCCACTAGTAGGATCCAACTCTACGCAAGCACCATAATTGACAAGTCTAGTGAACCCTAATAAATGTCCAAATCATAATATAAATATTTACAAGTCCAAATCACCACACTAATCAGGTCTTTCTTGTACTAAAAGACTGGAGTTGGCAAGTATAATAAGTCTTAATAAATGTCCAAATCTTGAAATAATAATTTACAAGTCCAATAATTCTCTTTATAAGGACATGAGTCAACAAAACTTATACCCTAAAAGTATAAACTGACAAAATTAAATGTCTCGCTTCAAAGATAAAGGTTTTAAATGACTTCCTCGATGATGGTCGTATTAATTGAAATATTCAATCAGATATGTCAATCTTTTGAATCACATTTTCAAAGTAACCAACAAAATATTCATGTTAAAATTCAATCACTTAAGAGCTAAAAGCAAAATTCATTCACTCTCTGCAACAGATTCTTGAGGCTGACAAACTCCTGATTGACTTCAACTCACAAAGAACGAATGTCATATCAAATGTATCAAAATATTCATAATCAAAGTAATTGTCTGTCAATAATGATGTGACCTGAGTTCTTTGTTCGGGTGGTTTTACCGTCAAATGACACCATAAAATAACAGTTATAACTAATCCTCTAATCAGGCAGTTGTCTCCAAATAACACTAGTATATTACGGTCACAGTTGCAGCTCATATGTTTCATAATGTTTTTCTACCATTTGAATTATGAATCATAAAGATAGAATTGATTGATACAAAACATTCTATTATTAGCTAAGGTTCACTTAAATGTGTCCCCTTAGACAAACATCCACCCAAGATCTATAATGATACATTGGACGACGCAACCCATAGTTGCTGACAAGGATTTTTCTATCAAGTTGGGTCGACTACATGTTCTAACTTAGTAAATTAGTGATCACAACAACCCGAGATGATGAAATTATGAGATCTTGATATGGTTTCGTCTTCATTCACCCACAATCTACTTTATGTTTCAAGTAATGAATTCTATAACTTAAATCTTATGTCTACCGTTATTATATATTCGATTTTTAATCCTTAATAACTAGCATGAATCAAAAGTGATCTCCTATTATTGTGATGAGTAATTAATCATAGGGGTTTACGTCTATAAGAAACCTCAAAATTAATTAAAATTCTTCGCTAAATGAGGGTGACATCCCTCCAAAACACTCTCAAAATAGAATTTTTATTCGGTACGTGCACCGCATGAAGCCTTACATGCGGTACCGAATAAAAATTCGCCACGTGGAATGCGATTCCACGTGGCTTTACAGCTTAAAAATAAGCTTTTTCATGTATTCCGACCCGAC
>JXCR01142190.1:0-39503 GCA_002079205.1 Phalaenopsis hybrid cultivar
TCTAGTGTTTAATCTGATCCTTAGTTCTGCAGCTAAACAACAAACTGCATTTAGAGGTATTATTCTGCAAACCTGAGCAGTGTTGAAAAGTTTGAAGGCAGTGCAACACTTGTTTGACAACTAGCTTAGTAGCTCTAGAGAACAAAATAATATCATCTGCATAAAGAAGATGACTTATAGGCAAGTTAGATTTATGATGAAACAAGTTGGAAGGGCTGGTAGAGATTTTACTATCTAAGAGCCTGGAGTAGTCCATAGCCAAAATAAATAAAGTGGGAGACAATGGATCACCTTGTTTGAGACCCCTTTTAACTGTGATAAACCCATGAACCTTACCATTGATTAGAATGGAATTAGCATTACTTTGTAACTACCTGGAGATGAGTTCACAGAAATTGGGAGGAAACTCTCTGGCCTTAAGAGTATCCAAAATGAAATGTCATTCAATTGTATCATAGGCTTTCCAGACATCCAGCTTTTAAATCAAATTCCCCTCTACAAGGCTTGTCAATTTCAGTAAGGAGCTCTTGAGCAAACAGTACACTCTCGGTGATATTCTTTCTAGCAATAAAAGCAGATTGATTGGGCCTGATGAGATTAGAGAGGTGGGGCTGCAATATGTGCACCAAAATTTTACTGATTATCTTACTGAACACTGTGGTAAGGGAGATAGGTCTGAAATGCTGCCACTGGGACCTCTCAGTGGATTTTGGGATGAGCACTATGTTGGAAGCACTGAAATAATTAGGCAGAGAAGAACCACCNGAAAGAATCCTATGGCGAACAATAGCAATCTCGCGAAGGAGTCCGAGATCTGGATCAAGAGCTTATCGAGGTGCGTCCAGCCCTGCAGTTTCCTTGCAGTCTCCGGCCCGTGACCAAACACAGAGATTTCGTTCAGATAGAACATCATCAGTGCTCCGCACGTCGCCGCTGCTGCGAATGAAGTAAGCAGACGGTGAAGAATGCCGATGATGGAGGCGATTGCACCAAGGATGGTGGTGTCATGGACGATTGAGCTGAAATTTACGGTAGGGTGAGCAGAGCCGTAACCTTAACCCTGTCCGTGAGCCCAGATACGAGAAAGAGAGGGTGTCGAAGGAGGACGAAGCAGACCGGTAGAAGGCGAATCGAAGGCGGAGAAGTAGTTCCTCCCTTCCCCCAAGAAGGCCAACGGGAAGGGAGCCTCGATTGTCCTTCAATGACTACCGGTGGTTAGGGAAAAAAAATTGGCTCTGATACCATGCTAAAGTTTTGAGAAAAATAGACTTAAATCTAAATAGGCTCGATTGCCTTTTCCTTATGTTTTCATTCCATTAAATATCAATCTTACAATCTATTTTAGGTACAAAATAAAGTGCATAATCTATTTTAGGTAACTTAATAATACATATTCCTAATCTAAATATTTATCTAAAAGGGAAATAAATCAGAATAAAAATTTTGTAAATAAGGAAACTTCTAATTATAGAAAGCTCCTAACTTAGCTGTCTAATTTCCGTTCTTCCTGATTGACAGAGATAATAGTGTATCTAAGGACTAGTCAGTAGCCCTTGATAGATTTTCTACTTATAGAGTACCCAACCCAATTAGAATAAAAGTATAGTTGGAGGTTAAGTGAGGTGCATCGGATTGGTAAGCCTAATTGAATTGTTCCTTTAAGGTAGCAGAGAGTGCATTTGAGCAATGAAAAGTGATAAGTAGATGGATTATGCATAAATTGACATATGCGGCTGATTGCAAATGTTAAGTTTATTATTCTCACAGTGAGATACTCAATGATCTTGGTAATTGGTGTTATAGTTGCAGGTTGTTGAAGTGTTCAATTTAATCTATAGGAGTTAAAGGTCAAAGGGGAAAAGGAGTGCTTTGCTATCTTCCATGCCTGCTTTATCCAAGATGTGTTGATCATCGTCTTTTTATTAAGATGAATACCATTAGTTGTTGTCACAGCTTATAACCCTAGGAATTTAGAAATCAGACCCAAGTCACTCATGTGAAATTTTTATCGTAGCATATGAAGAATTGTGTATGTAGCTAGTGTGTTGTTTCCTGTGAGAAGAATATCATTTACATAAATGAGGAGGGATATGGTTGTATCATTGTTATGATAGAGGAGGGATTCGCTAGGCTTCGTGTGAAGCAAACTTGTTGGAAGCATTTTGTAAAGGTGGAAAACTATTGTCGAGGGACTTTAGAAGACCATAGATGGACTTTNCCACAGGTTCTAAGATGGCCATACACCACAGTCTAGGTTTTCTATTGAGAACTTGGAGTCTTTTTAGAGAAAGGGGGTGGGCAATCCCCTTATATTCCGACATAGAAGGCTAATCATGGTGGGAAGGCTTTGACCTACCCCTAGTAAGCCTGTTTAAGGAATCCCTCCTAGAGGAATAGGAACTCCCAACTTCAATAATCAAAGTTTCATCCAAGGAGTTCTTGTTCTCGAGCTGTCCTTTCTTCTTCTTCCTAGCTTTCTGAATTTGCCAATCAGTCTCCATAACCTGCTGCAGCTCCTCAACTGGATGTTCCAACTGAACAGGTCCAATAGACTCCATAGACTGTCTAGGTTGTTCCTGTAAATCAGTTACCACAGCCTGCAAATGGGAAATAAAATGAGGATCCCTGGTTAGCCTGGTCAAGGGGTCCCTCCTGGAGGAATCTGAGCTGCCAGCATCAATAATCAAACTGTCAACCAAGGATTTCTTGTTTTCCAGCTGTCCCTTCTTCTTCTTCTTGGCTTTCTGAATTTGCTAATCATTCTCCAATTCCTGCTGCAGTTCTACCACTGGAATATTATGTTCCATCTGAAGAGTTCCCACAGGCTGATGCTGTTGCTTTAAGTCAGTCTCACTTGCATCCTCTTGGGAATTGTATTGTGGGTCAAGAGTGTCTTGGACCTCATGGAAAATGGTCTCCTTTGATGGGTGAGTGTCTTTTAAAGGTTGTTCCAGCAGCTCAGCCATGACATTCTCCACCTGAGAAATGTGTGGGTCAAATTGTTCTTGGTTTGGAAGAAAATTGGCTAACAAAGATGAGTCTACTTGATTAATGGGTTGTACATCAGGTTCAATATTCAGACCGGGAGTTGTTGCAGCAGCTACCTGAGCCTCCGAAGGAAAAGCCTCAGGGGGAAAATGAGTATGTTTTGTATGCTTGAGGGAGGGATGTAATCTGAAACATTTTTGGTCATTGTGGCCAAACATTTTATAATGAGAGCAATAATAAGGTTTCTGTTCCATGATAATGGGTTGTTAGTATCCATTACGTTGAGTACCCAACCAAACTTCATCAACAGGGGAGAGGGTAACATCCCTTTCCACTAAAATCCTAGCCACTGAAGGCCTAGTCAAATTGAAAGTGGAAATATCAAGTTTCATTGTCTTACCCAAGAGGGCTCCAGAAAAGAAGAGGATTTTATGATGAAAGAAATGCAGCTTTAGACCTAGGAGTTTAAACCAAATAGGAATGTAGGGAGCTCTTTCCCAGGTTCAAATGCAGAAGTCCATTTCAGCAGTTTCATTTGGATTCCTTCTATATTAATTATCATTTTTGAAAAAATCCTTGTATAGTCCTCTTCATTAGTCAAGTGAATCATAGCATGCCTCCCATCGAACAGCCCCACCTTCCAATGCCCAGGTAATTTAAAATCGTCAAAAGTTTTCCTTATTTGGTCCATTTTAGGATGACCTAACTGAAACTTACCAATAACAGTAAATTTGAATCTCATGGACTGATCTCCAACTTCATTTTTAGAGTATAAAAGTGCAAACTTACCATTCTTTTTGGATCCTCTCTTAAATAGATAACTCTCATCTTCTCCAACCATGGCATCATGATAAGCTTGAGGAAAAACTAATTTGTCTCCCAACATGCCCGAAGGAAAAACAACTGCTGCATAGGACTTCCCCAAATAATTTGGGTCAGCTTGTTGAAGTGAAACATCCATTGTGAGCCCAGAGACAACAAAGAACAACCAAGCAAGGAGCAAGGATTGGCCAGGGAGTGAAAAAGCAATGGAACAGTAAAAAAAATAAAAAATGGCTAGCCTGGGAAAAGCAGAAAAAACCACCAATGAGCTTAACACTCACCAGGAAAGCACAAACTATGCTAATTAAAGCACTAGCAATCCAAAGGGATGCTATACAGGTGAAAGGAGTTCAGAAGGATGGAAGATGCGCAGCCATGGATTTGAAACCCTAGCAGAGCAAAACCAGGCGCCATTTTTATATATGTATGTATGTATATATATCCAAATTGAGTACTTGTACTCATGTCAGGCCAGATTGACCAAACTTAGGTTTATATTAACTATATTCATATCGGGTGATTTTTGGGTATGACTCAAACCTGACTAATAGACCTAAATCATCACCTCAGTGCTTTAGTAAATACAAATTTTACCATGTTGCTTGGCACCTTATTGCTGCAGAAATATGTCTTTGAATATTAGTTTGTTAATCTAGTATTTAAGCTTATGTTTTAGTTCCTTATTCAACTTTTATGGGGCTTCTCATAGGTTATACTCTATTGTTAATTTTGTTCATTTCCTTTGCATTATTTATGTTATTATATTGCCATTTATGAATTATTATCAAAGAAATTTGTTTCCTTATACTAATGCTAATTCATAAATAAATCTACAGAACTGTCTTTCTTAGGTATAAATTTGATTTTGACTACTGAGATTATTTCATAAATTGAGATTAATTCTTTTGTCACGTCCCATGTTGCCCAGGTGTAAGATCTTTTCCATTTTGATTGTGATAAGTAGATCTACTACTATGCATCATCATGAAAGAAATATCTGTAGCCTATGGCCATATCAAAGTTTTTTATTGGCTATATCTTCTTTCTCAATCATCTTAAAAACAGAATTCTAATTTTTAATTGTGAAGGATACAAATTAACAAATAACTATAAAGGCTTATTTAATATTTTGATTTTAATTATCTTATATTGGATTGTTTTGGAATACCACTATTATTAGCCTGTAAATCAACTTCTTTGTTTGCAAAGCTTTTGAATAGCCTATATCAAAATTTTCAGCTGTCATATTGTTGTCTAGAAACTAATACTATATTTAGTATTTATCTACGTATTATTGGAACTTAATGAAAGAGCCAATAGGTTCTTTTTTCTTGCGACCTAATCCAATTTTAATTATCTTAGTGAGGTCCAAAGTTGACTTTTGATTAAACTTATAATTATCATCATCATCCTTGGCCAAATCCATTCATTATAATACATCATTAATGAACTAACAAGCTTGATGTGACTGATAATGTATAGTAGAGCAGAAGATAGAGAAAAGGAAAACATAATGATGTTTTTGGAAATAATTCTATCAAGTTGAACAGTAGAGTCTTGTCTAATTCACAAGGGGGCACATCAAATACTATATTTATATCTTCGATTTGTATTGTGTTGTTACTACTAGTAAAAAATCAAATATGATTCTATGTGGGAAGAATAGAAATTATTGCTAAAAAAACTACTCTCATTTCATTGATAACAGGCTTATATAGAGCTTTACAAGTTATAAAATTTATAAATAAATCTCTAAACTTCCATCTACAAATAAGACCCTACATTAGATACAAATCTCAATACTCCCTCTCAAGATGAGCAAAAGATATTCACTAAGCCCATCTTGTCACATAACCTAGACAAATCTAATTAGCTATGTCCTTTAGTGAGACAGTCAACCACTTGCTCTCCACTGGCTACATAACATAGCTCCATTAGTTTGTTATTCAACTTTTCCTTGATGAAGAGCCTATCAATCTCCATATGTTTGGTTCTATCATGTTGCACCAGGTTGTTAGCAATGTTGATTGCCGACTTGTCACACGTTAACTTCATTTGAGTTCCCTGATCCACTTTGAGTATAATCAACAAGGCTTTCAACCACATCATCTCAGTAACTTCAAATGCTATGGCCCTATATTCTGCATTTGTTGTTGATCTTACTATCACTGACTGTTTCTTGCTCTTCCACAAGACTAAGTTCCCACCTACAGACATGCAATATTTTGATATTGTTCTTCTATCATCAACACAACTTGCGCAATCAGAATCACAAAAGCCCTTAATATCTACATGCCCATTATTTCTGATAAAAAATCATTTTTCTGGTGCACCCTTCAGATACCTGAGAATCTGATACACTACATCCATATGACCCTACCTTGGATCATGCATGAAGCGAGTCACCACTCCTGCAAAAGAAATTTTACGTCAAGTGTGACACAGATAGATCAGGCAACCCACTAGCCTCTGGTACCTTTCACGATCTACCGATTCACCTGTCTCTAAACTAAGCTTGACCTTCTGATCAATTGGAGAGACTGCAGATTTGCACTTCTGCATACCTGTCTCTGTGAGAAGATCCAATACATACATTTTCTGGGATAGGACCATCCCCTCAAGTCCATTGGCTACTTCAATCTCAAGAAAGTATCTGAGCTGTCCCAGATCCTTTACCTCAAATTGTTTCCCCAATCTTCTCTTCAGTTGAGCATTCTCCACCTCATCATCACAAGTGATAATTTTGTCATCCACCTGACAAGTATGATAGTGTGACATTAATGTTACCAAAAGAACACCGTGTGGTCTGTATCGATCTGCTAATATTCTATGCCAATCACTGCTATTCTAAGCTTGTCAAACCAGGCTTGAGGAGACAGTTTCAAGCCATACAATGACTTTTTGAGCCTACACACCTTGTCCACTATCTCGGATTATGAATCTTGGTTGTATCTTCATGTATACGTCTTCCAATAGCTCTTTATGAAGAAAAACATTCTTCACATCCAGCTGGTGAAATCTCCATCCACGATTCACTGCCAGGGAAGACAATGTCATTCTCGTGCTCATCTTTGCGATTAGTGAAAAGGTTTCATCGTAGTCAATCCAGACGTCCTTTTGCCACTAGTTGTGCTTTGCACCTCTCGACCTTCCCTTCTGGAATTTTTTTTACCGTGAAGATCCACTTCCATCCAACTATCATTTTTTCTGTTGGTAGTGGTACAATATTCCATGTTCGGTTTTTATCAAGAACTCCGAGTTATTCTTGTATCGCCGCTTTCCACTTGGGATGCTCTTTAGCAATCTACCAACACTTAGGTATAGAGACAGTTCAATGAAGCAATGAATGCTATATGCAAAGGTGAGATGTTAAAATAAATTTTGCAATGTCAAGTTCCCACCCAAAACGATCAGGAGGATTTCAAGCATTGTTGTGGGAGTTCTTCATTGACGTTGAGGGTTAGGAGTGGATGGAGGAAGAATAATATCACTTGGGAGTTTTGAATCAACTGTGGATGGTGTAGGTGTCTCAATTGTTTATGAAGTCCGGGGCATGGGACTTGTTGGCACTGTAGATTGTGTTCCGTCATTTTGCTTCTTTCTCTGTGTATACACCCTTAACTCACATTCAGTCTGAATCCCACCACCTTTGGGTTCAATCTCCTCAATTTCCTGCTTCTCAATTGATTCATCTCACATCACAGGACATGACATTGCTTCCACTTGCACTATGCCATCACCACTACTACTCACTCTTTCTTGCCTCATATCTCTAGTGTCTGTTGAGTCATCGAAGGGTGAGTTCACCTTTATAGTGTAATATGGTTTGAACTCTCTGAATGTCACATCCAACTCACAAAGAGTTTTCTCAATCAAGCTCCAATAGATAAAACCCTTCTAAGTAGTAGAATAACACATGAACACATTTCACAGCTCCTGGATCCAACTTCCTTTCAGATGACCTGTTGTCTTTCACAAAGCATTCACATTCAAATACCTTCAATGGAAGTATCCCACTCTTATCTCCTTTCAAAATCTAATAAGGAGGCTTCTACTTTAGCATTCTTTAGGACATCCTGTTAATCAATTGAGTGACTGTCAACAATACTTGCCCCATAAGTTGTGTGGGATATTTAATGCCATCTTCATGCTCCGGGCTACCTCTAGAAGATGTCGATTCTCCCTCTCTTCTACTCCATCCTGTGCTGGTGTATATGGGCATGTGGTTTGGTGCTATGTCCCTTGAGCTGACAGGTAGTCCGCAAATGCTTTGTTGATATTCTATGTCTCATCAGATCTCAGTGCCTTCACAACTTCACCATATTGGATCTGGATTGTTTTGTGAAAATCTTTAAAGCAAACAACCACCTTACTCTTCTGTTTCATCTAGTATATCCAGGTAACACGAGAAAAACAGTTAATAAACGTAACAAAATACTGATAACCATTCATAGAACTAGTATAACAAACCCATACATCGGAATGCATCAATTCAAATACACCAGAGCTCCTATTTCTTGAATTGACATAAGAGCTCTTAGAGAGCTTGTCAAACTCACAAATATTACACACCAGTTTCTCTATATTTTTCTTTTCATAAATAGGTTTGTGCAACCAAGTTAGTAAACTAAGACTAGGATGTTCCATATGTCTGTGATGTAGCAGTAACACCTCCTCGATATTCTTCTCAGATTCTTCTACTGTAGTACTTTCCTCCATATATGTCACAACAGAGTCCATCTCCTATTCGTCCAAGTAGCAGAGTCCGCTATGCTATGTTCTATTTCAAGTGTCTGGCCCGCCCTTTCTCTTGGAAGATCATATTGAGGAATATTAAGAAAAAAAATGCATTTTAACTGGATAATAAGGAAACTAATGTATAAGAGGTTTACAAGAAATGAATGGCCATGCAAAATATTGGACAAAGTCATATAATTGATACATCTCACTGTAGTCTTACCAACTACAGGCAGCGCTGTACCATCAGTAGTCTGTACACTCTTTGATACTGTTCGATGATTATATGAAGAGAACTTTCCAACAATATCTATTATGTGACGAGATAATTCATTCTGATGATTCTGTCGTGGAAATAGAGGCAATAGTAAGTGTCACCAGTACCTTTGCTGAAGCAAGCATAAGTGGCAATGTTATCCTTTGATATCGATGGATTTGAAATATCCTTAGCTCCATCTCCTGCTTCTTTCTGCTTGCTCTTCAACGACTCCAGGCACTCATTATCCTCACTAGTAAATATCACACTTGTCTCTCCCTCGTCCTCTGTTACCATCAGATTTGCCTGGTATCCCCCTCTTCTACCTTTTCGACACCCACGACCTCCACCTTGTGGACGTCTACCTGCCTCTCTCTCCTTNCTGTCTCTCCCTCGTCCTCTGCTACCATCAGATTTGCCTAGTATCCCCCTCTTCTACCTTTTCGACACCCACGACCTCCACCTTGTGGACGTCTACCTGCCTCTCTCTCCTTAGGTGGTTTAGGGCAGGCTCTGCTCAGATGGTTAACTTTACCACAATTGTAGCACTTGCGAGTCTCCCTTTGAACACCTAGCGTACCCAGGCCGCAACAGCCAATGTCGATCGAGCACTTGAAAAACTACTCAACCCAAAGTGTTAGCTTTATGCGACTCTCGTCCTGTATTATCGCAACAATGACCTCATCTAGGAATAATCGCCTAAGTTGGGAAAACCAATCTCCTCCGATCAAAGGCGGGTTTAGATGAGCNTCGCAACAGCCAATGTCGATCGAGCACTTGAAAAACTACTCAACTCAAAGTGTTAGCTTTATGCGACTCTTGTTCTGTATTATCGCAACAAGGACCTCATCTAGGAATAATCGCCTAAGTTGGGAAAACCAATCTCCTCCGATCAAAGGCGGGTTTAGATGAGCCAAAAACAACATTGTCCTCATATGTGCAAAGATCTCTATCTTCTTGCACCTTGGATTACCACGGCTTGACATAAGTGAAAAGTGATCAAGATCTTGTCGTTGCTGCTCCAAGTCTATATAGTACTCCTGAATCGATCTATCACCTTGAATCACTGTCTTTATCTCACGCTAAATCTGAAACATACTCGTGTGGTTCTTAGCTCTAGCATAGATCTTCTTCAGCTTTGCCCAAATCTCGCTCACCTTTNCTTCTTGCACCTTGGATCACCACAGCTTGACATAAGTGAAAAGTGATCAAGATCTTGTCGTTGCTGCTCCAGGTCTATATAGTACTCCTGAATCGATCTATCACCTTGAATCACTGTCTCTATCTCACGCTAAATTTGAAACATACTCGTGTGGTTCTTAGCTCTAGCATAGATCTTCTTCAGCTTTGCCCAAATCTCGCTCACCTTTTGAATGTATCTACTGATGAGACAATCGATGGAACAATCGAGTTGAGTATCCAGGTGTCAAACAAGGCATGTGTGGTCCTCCGCTCATCCCCATCAGCACTGTCACTCTTTTGCTCGACTCCCGTAAGGTATTTTTCTAATCTTTTCCCTACTAGAGCAGCCTCGATCTGACACGACCAACTTAGATATGTGGTCGGTCCATCGAGCTTCAGATCCACTGAAAGGAGATCTTGTTTCGCCTATGTCAGAGCACGTGTTGAGGTAGTGACTCCCGTCAAGATGCTAGCTCCTTATATGAGCCCGACCAAGACCTTCAAAACTTCAAGATCTATCTTCCCCAAAAGTTTCAATCCTTTACTTCGTACACTGTCTCCGTCTCCTGACATCCTTAATCACAAGGATAAATCAGGAGCCTGTAGAACACATGCAACTTCCTTCCTGTAAATTTGTATGATTCACTTTGCCTTATCCGACACAAAGCCGCAACCTCTTTGTCCTGCATGCAAAACTGCAGCCGGTTCGATCCTTCGCCTTCTTACCGTCTAGTGGAACTCAAGAGAAGAAGTCCTGCTCCGCTGCTTTCCTATCTACCAAGGAGCAAATCCATTGTTTCTGTATGTAGCAGACCCATCGTTGCCTTCTCAGTTAGCTCAAATTGTGACTATATAGCTTGGGTCGGGTCATGCTGCAGTCTCTGTAGACGAGAGACGCTACGCTGTCATTCGAAACAAGAAAAAGGGGTCAATTGTGATCCTTTGCTCCATGTGAGAGACACTACTCTGTCAGGTGAGAGCTGCAGTTCCTGTAGGTGATCTTTCCCTCTGCGCGATCTCGTCCCAAGCAAACCACGTGATCCCGTCCGAGGCCAAGTGTGCGAACCCGACTCCTCGCGACCTTCACGCGCGATCCTGTTTAGGTAACCTAGCCGCAACCTATCAAGCACAGGGACAGTTGCTAGGGTTATGGCTGAGGGTCTGAGACTAAATAAAAATTATTGCTAAAAAAAGTACTCTCATTTCATTGATGACAGACTTATATAGAGGCCTACATATTTCAACATTTACAAATAAATCTATACACTTCATCCATTTATAAATAAGATCCTACATTAAATACAAATCTTAATAGGAACTTCGTCTTGCTGTTGGAGTTTGTTGGAGAGAATTTTTTAGGGAATCTCTTACTCTTATCACCTCTTCTTCACAAGATGACAATCCTTCTTGGGTTGTTAGCTTGGATCTTGGGATGGAATGTTTGGGTTGAGAGAAAATTAGGGAGCAAATTTGCTGGCCGATCTTGTTATTTATGTGATGCTTAGAATATGTTTAGCTTTATTACAATCTCCAATGTATTGGTGAACTACCTCAATGTGCTTAGTGCGGCATGAAAGACGAAGTTATTGGCGCAGGCGATGGCCTAGATATTCTCACAGAGTTGAGTGGAGAAGTTGTTGAAACGAGTTCTTGTAGTAATCACCTAGCCCATAAGATATCCTACTACAATGGTAGCTAGAGCACGACCTCGGTGGAAGAATGTGCTATTGTGGTTTGTTTCTTGAAAGCCCTTGAGATTGTTAAAGTTTTGAGAAAAATAAGCTTAAATCTGAATAGGCTAGATTGTCTTTTCCCTTTATTTTCATTTTATTAAATAACAATCTTACAATCTATTTCAAGTACAAATAAAGTACATAATCTGTTTTAGTTAACTTAATAATACATATTTCTATTCTAAATATACAGTTAAAAAGGAAATAAATCAGAATAAAGATATTGGAAATAAAAACGCCTAATTTAGCCGTCTGATTTCCGTCCTTCCTGATTGACATCCCCTCTAAAATTGGCTGACTGATCAGGAAGCATCAATTTGCTATCAAGAAACTGATAACTTTGTCGGGAAAAAAAATTCTTAAGCCGTGAGTATCGAAGCCTGAATATGCCGAAGCTCGAAAATGCCGAAGACCAAGAGTACCAAAGCCTAAAAATGCCCATGCCCAAAAATGCCAAAGCCCAAAAGTGTCAAAGCCCAAATATGTCGAAGCCTGAGATTGCTGAAGCCCAAGTTTGGCCGAAGCCTAAGAGATATATGGTTTGCTGAAGCTGAAGTCATCAATCTAGGAATGAGTGCCGAAGCAGAAGCCAAGGCGGACGAAGCGAAGCATAAGAAGCAGTCGAAGATGTCACAGTAGTAGCGATGCCTAGTGAAGAAGATCTGAATCAGACGAATAATAATACAAACATCAAAAAACCCTTTTTCAACTCAAGAATCCTTCTATTCCACAAGATGATACCCTAGAGTCCCCGCGAACAGTGTGGAGCGGACAAAGGAATTGAATCCGCCGGCTTCATCTCATATCCATCGCTTTTGAAAGCGAAACCAAAATCACTGAGACGTGCATTAAACCGTTCGTCTTGAAGCACGTTCGCCAACTTCACATTGCGGTGGGTAATCGGTGGATGAGAACATTGAAGCGCAAGGATGGCTTTCACCGTCTGGAGAGCGAGGCGTAACAAGTTGAAGTCCGAATAGGCTCGATGCCTCTAGCGAAGAAAGTCTGAAAGTTGCAGTCGTTGACGAAGGAAGCCATGAAGAGAAAGAATCCTATGGCGAACAATAGCAATCTCGCGAAGGAGTCCGAGATCTGGATCAAGAGCTTATCGAGGTGCGTCCAGCCCTGCAGTTTCCTTGCAGTCTCCGGCCCGTGACCAAACACAGAGATTTCGTTCAGATAGAACATCATCAGTGCTCCGCACGTCGCCGCTGCTGCGAATGAAGTAAGCAGACGGTGAAGAATGCCGATGATGGAGGCGATTGCACCAAGGATGGTGGTGTCATGGACGATTGAGCTGAAATTTACGGTAGGGTGAGCAGAGCCGTAACCTTAACCCTGTCCGTGAGCCCAGATACGAGAAAGAGAGGGTGTCGAAGGAGGACGAAGCAGACCGGTAGAAGGCGAATCGAAGGCGGAGAAGTAGTTCCTCCCTTCCCCCAAGAAGGCCAACGGGAAGGGAGCCTCGATTGTCCTTCAATGACTACCGGTGGTTAGGGAAAAAAAATTGGCTCTGATACCATGCTAAAGTTTTGAGAAAAATAGACTTAAATCTAAATAGGCTCGATTGCCTTTTCCTTATGTTTTCATTCCATTAAATATCAATCTTACAATCTATTTTAGGTACAAAATAAAGTGCATAATCTATTTTAGGTAACTTAATAATGTATATTCCTAATCTAAATATTTATCTAAAAGGGAAATAAATCAGAATAAAAATTTTGTAAATAAGGAAACTTCTAATTATAGAAAGCTCCTAACTTAGCTGTCTAATTTCCGTTCTTCCTGATTGACAGAGATAATAGTGTATCTAAGGACTAGTCAGTAGCCCTTGATAGATTTTCTACTTATAGAGTACCCAACCCAATTAGAATAAAAGTATAGTTGGAGGTTAAGTGAGGTGCATCGGATTGGTAAGCCAAATTGAATTGTTCCTTTAAGGTAGCAGAGAGTGCATTTGAGCAATGAAAAGTGATAAGTAGCTGGATTATGCATAAATTGACATATGCGGCTGATTGCAAATGTTAAGTTTATTATTCTCACAGTGAGATACTCAATGATCTTGGTAATTGGTGTTATAGTTGCAGGTTGTTGAAGTGTTCAATTTAATCTATAGGAGTTGAAGGTCAAAGGGGAAAAGGAGTGCTTTGCTATCTTCCATGCCTGCTTTATCCAAGATGTGTTGATCATCGTCTTTTTATTAAGATGAATACCATTAGTTGTTCTCACAGCTTATAACAGTAGGAATTTAGAAATCAGACCCAAATCATTCATGTGAAATTTTTATCGTAGCATATGAAGAATTGTGTATGTAGCTAGTGTGTTGTTTCCTGTGAGAAGAATATCATTTACATAAATGAGGAGGTATATGGTCGTATCATTGTTATGATAGAGGAGGGATTCGCTAGGCTTCGTGTGAAGCCAACTTGTTGGAAGCATTTTGTAAAGGTGGAAAACTATTGTCGAGGGACTTTAGAAGACCATAGATGGACTTTTTGAGACGACAGATGTGGTTGGGCCTTTGGGGATCGATGAAACTTGGAGGTTCCTTCATGTAAATTATCTCTGTTAATTGATCATGTAGAAAAATATTGGTGACCTCCAATTTACGGGTCAACCAGTTATGAGAAGTAGCAACTATGAGTACTATTCAGATGGTAGATAATTTGACCATTGGACATGAGTGTTTCATGATAGCCTAGACCATATTCCTATTTAATTGTTGGGCTACAAGGCATGCTTTGTGATGTGCTATAGTGCCATTAAATGTCGTATTTGGCCTTGTAAGTAAAATTTCATCCCAAAAGGCTTTGATTGGGGGATGAGGGAACTAGTTCCCATGTACCTTGCTCTTGTTGATCCTAAAATTCATTAGACATAGCTCGACTCCAATAAGGTTCTAAAGTTGTCAGAATTGCTAATGATCTTATTTGTTGGGATATTGGTAAAGGTGATTGTTCTTTTTGGTTTGATGATTGGATGGAGAAGGGCTTTGGTTGATTCTTATGGTGTTTTTGTGGCTATTGATATTAAAGTCAAGGATCTTTGGTATGAGAATCATTGGTGTTTTAATGAGCTTAATAGGATTGTTCATGATGATGATGCTTTTTTTATATCTTCCATCCCTATTAACAGTGGTAACATTGATGCACCTAAGATCAAAGGTAAGATGGGTGATTCTGTTGCTAAAAGCTTGGCTAACTCTTTTTGGGACTTTCAGGGTTTGGGTCTTCGCTAGATTTGGAATCCATGGGTCAAACCTTCCATATCTTTCTTTGTTTGGAGAGTTTTGCATAGTTTTTTACCTATTGATAATTTGCTTAAGTTGAAGGGGTTACGGCTTCCTTCTTGTTGTGTCCTCCGTAGGAATCATGAGGAGACTAGTCTTCACCTTTTTTCTAGCTTTATATTTATTGTGGAGATTTGGAATCAGGTCACTATGAAATTAAACTTGCTGAATTCCTTTTCTCAGTATACTAGTATTTCTGATATTTTACATTTCTGGAGACATAAAGGCAATGGTTTATTTGCCGCTATCTCTGCTGTTATTTTGTGGTTTGTTTGACTTACTCGTAATGATATTAAGTATAGAAAAGGTGAGGTTAATATTCTTCACATGGTTAGCAAGATTTTATCTTTTCTTATGAAAGGAATCAAATTTTTTACCCCTAATAAGAAGATTACAAGTAGGATGGCTTGTATGATGCATAATTTGTCTATTCCTGTTTGTTTCTCTAATAAGAATATTACTTTGCTACATTGGTGTAAACCTTATGCACCTTATATTAAGATTAATATTGATGGTTGCTAGAAGGGTAATAGTGCTAGTGTGGGGGGTGTTTGTCGTGACTCTATGGGTTCTATTCTCTATTGGTTTGCTGCTAAGGCTGTTCCTGTTTCTCCTCTGGTTGCAGAGGTTGATGCGATGGTTTTTGGTCGTCAAGTGGCTAAGAAAATTGGATGGAAATTTATTGTTTTTGAAACTAACTCTTTAATTTTATAGAAGTATTGCAAATTTCAGGATGAACATCATTGGAGTGTTAATCTGCAGATGAAAAGAATTAAGAATTTGTCAAAGAACTTACATATCATATGGAATCATACTAAGAGAGAAGGGACTTGGTGGCTCATTGGGCAGCTAAGCTTGGATCTAATTTGAATTATGTTGTGATTTCCAAAACTATTCCTGCTGTTTTGGTTTAGTTTTCTTTTTTGGATATTTCTTAATTTTTTTTGGTTTTTTTTTTCTTTTGTTTTTTATTTGGTGCTTTGTTTTAGTTGGTGGGTGTGTTGTATTTTTCTTATTTGGAAAGAGGTCCTTTTTTTTGTGTTTTGTAGGGTGTGTGAGTTAGGACCTCTTTCTCGGTTTTGTAATTTTTCTTTGTGTTAATTAAATGAGAGCCGAATAACGCTTTAAAAAAAAACTGCTGCAAAGTGACTTGTAGGATCATGTTTGTGAATGGTATGAAGTAAATAAAAGATTAGTTTGGGTTTTTGGATGCCTCATTTGGAACGGGTCACCATGGGGTGTATGTTTGAATTTGATTGGGAATAGATCAGAGCATTGGTAGGAGGACAATTTTGTGTGGGGGAGAAAGGTTGAGGTGGTTCAATGGTATGAGAGAGAAGTTATGATGAATGTGGATTAGATTGTCTAGAAGGTGAGTTGCTGGAGTGATCAATTGTGTGATGTGAAGTTATTGTGAGTGTAGAGACTGAAATGGGTACAAGTGTGAGTGGTGATGGATTACAAGCAGTTGGATGGAATTTGTGTAGTTGTTTGTATGGGAAAACATTTTCATTGTATACATGTCGGAATATATGCAGTTTTCTTGTTTTGGGGTCATAACAATTATACCCTTTATGTACAGTTGCATAACCTAGGAATACACTGGGGCAGACATGGATGTTTGTTAGTTTGAGTTCTATCGTCAAAGCAATGGAAAAAAATGGAATCTAAAGATTTTTATGTGATGATATATTGGTGGCTACTTGTTGAGAAGGTTATGTGGAGAGAGCATGTTTGTGGGAGGGGGTAGACTTTTACTCAGGTAATTGGTTGTTAAGACAGCTTCAATCCTGAAATGGTGTAGTAGAGTTGACTCAACTAATTGGGTTCATGCTGTGTCGATTAAGTGTCTATGTTTATGTTCGTTTGTTCCATTCTATGCAGCATTGTATGAACAGGCATATTAATGTATGATCGTTGATTTTTGAGCATATTTTGGAAGTTATTATTAGGATACTTGTCTTCTCCATCTGTTCTGATTGTTTTGGTGCTTCAATTGTATTGATGCTCAACGATGGTTTTAAATTCCAGAAATTTTGTTAATGTTTCCGGTTTTAAAGTGATAGGATAGATTTTACAGTAGTGAGTGAAATTATTCAAAAATATTACATGGTAACTAAAGCCATTAGTTGAAGGCGTGGGGGAAGATTCCTGTACATCAGTGTAAATAAGATATCAGAGAGATGTAGGACAAGATTTTGAAATGGGAAAGGATAAACTTGCTTTTGTAGAGACAACAGGAGGTGCAGTCTGACTTGGGGTTGGTGCTGGAGATATGAAGCAGTCTTTATGATTCTGGAAAAGATTTGAGAGTGAGGGTGACCAGGCCTTTTGCGTCAGAGTGATGGAATGACATTGGTGTAAAGTAGAGTTAGATGCCCGGAGTTTGGTTTTGTTAAGTTTAAGGAAATTGGATGGAGTCTGTTAAAGCATAGTCCAGTGAGTTGTTGTCATCCAGTCTTCATGTTATTTTCTTGAAACCAGCAACATCAAAGGCAATTGTGCAATGGTTGTCAGCAATGAGCTGATTATGGGAGAGGTTAGGAACAACTAATAGCTGTTCGAGGCAAAGCTCACTGGGTTGAGTTGGTAGAAGACCTTGTTCGATTTGTGTAATGGGTAATGTCTGAACCTGCCTGAGGGTGTCGGATCCAGTATGGGTAAGGTATGATTTGTGCCAACACTGAGTTGCTGAACAGCTTTGTTTGCAGTAAACTGGCATGTTATAGGGTTGGATGTTGTTTTATCGCCTCCGAGTTGTGATTGTGATTTCCTGGTGTCTGAGCAACCTTTTCAGATGGAAATGAACATGTTCTTGTCCTGCCTCTGGTGGTTGCAAGTTATGTTGTGTGAGTGGATTGTTACTGCAGCTGAAATTTATTGACAGCTTCAACAATAAAATTTGTTATTCCAGTGCATAGAAGGGGATGGAAATCACCCAGGTTGATGGGATGCCATTAAGGGTGTAAAGATTGATATCTAATGGAGGTAGGGGCGTGACAAAGGCTGGTATTCCATCAATTTTGTTTTTAATATTGGATAAATTTTGTGTCAATGTGCGACTAGCTATGTGAAGATTTCAATGCTCGTTCATTAACTGGATCAGGTTGGATCCATTTGTGGATTGCAGCCAACGATTAAGAGTCATTCGGATTTCTGAACATGTTTCAAGAGGAAGTCCATATAACAGGAGAGGAGGAGAGATCACTGCATATATCATTGCAGAGAGATTTTGATCAATTATCTGTTTGGGGGTAGCTTGTGCGTTTCAGGATAAACTGCTTATCCTGAAATGCAGCCCGCGGGCCTGTCAAAGGGGTCGACCCACGGCCTGCGTTTAGTGTAAAAACCCAAACGCAGTTTCGGATAAGTTGGCGAAAAGCGCGAACCAAACGGTACGGCGGCGTTTTGAAAACGCCGCCCACACTTATAAGCTGCCCCAAACGAATATCAGAGAATATAGGCTGGAATGAGATTGATGTTTCCTTGGTATGAAGGGATATGCCTTGATGGCATTGTTCTGGTTTCATCTAAGCACCTTGAAGAGTTTGATGATTTGTAAGAACTAGATGTGGTATTTTTCTGGTTTAAGCTGTGAGGTGACAGTATATTTGAGATTGCTCATAAGAAGTTTTAGTTGAGTTGGGGATTGGTATGGATCTCGTTTTGAGAATACATGCCTTCAAGAGCTGTGTTAATGTTGTTTGCAGATGTTTCAGCCGAGTCCACTGTGTAAATGATATAAGCTTAATTTACCAAATGAAATGATATTCTGATACCATCATAAACTAAAGTAGAACAGAGAATAGAGAAAAGAGAAACAGAATGAAGTTTTTGGAAAATAGTCTATAATNCACCTACAGACATGCAATATTTTGATATTGTTCTTCTATCATCAACACAACTTGCGCAATCAGAATCACAAAAGCCCTTAATATCTACATGCCCATTATTTCTGATAAAAAATCATTTTTCTGGTGCACCCTTCAGATACCTGAGAATCTGATACACTACATCCATATGACCCTACCTTGGATCATGCATGAAGCGAGTCACCACTCCTGCAAAAGAAATTTTACGTCAAGTGTGACACAGATAGATCAGGCAACCCACTAGCCTCTGGTACCTTTCACGATCTACCGATTCACCTGTCTCTAAACTAAGCTTGACCTTCTGATCAATTGGAGAGACTGCAGATTTGCACTTCTGCATACCTGTCTCTGTGAGAAGATCCAATACATACATTTTCTGGGATAGGACCATCCCCTCAAGTCCATTGGCTACTTCAATCTCAAGAAAGTATCTGAGCTGTCCCAGATCCTTTACCTCAAATTGTTTCCCCAATCTTCTCTTCAGTTGAGCATTCTCCACCTCATCATCACAAGTGATAATTTTGTCATCCACCTGACAAGTATGATAGTGTGACATTAATGTTACCAAAAGAACACCGTGTGGTCTGTATCGATCTGCTAATATTCTATGCCAATCACTGCTATTCTAAGCTTGTCAAACCAGGCTTGAGGAGACAGTTTCAAGCCATACAATGACTTTTTGAGCCTACACACCTTGTCCACTATCTCGGATTATGAATCTTGGTTGTATCTTCATGTATACGTCTTCCAATAGCTCTTTATGAAGAAAAACATTCTTCACATCCAGCTGGTGAAATCTCCATCCACGATTCACTGCCAGGGAAGACAATGTCATTCTCGTGCTCATCTTTGCGATTAGTGAAAAGGTTTCATCGTAGTCAATCCAGACGTCCTTTTGCCACTAGTTGTGCTTTGCACCTCTCGACCTTCCCTTCTGGAATTTTTTTTACCGTGAAGATCCACTTCCATCCAACTATCATTTTTTCTGTTGGTAGTGGTACAATATTCCATGTTCGGTTTTTATCAAGAACTCCGAGTTATTCTTGTATCGCCGCTTTCCACTTGGGATGCTCTTTAGCAATCTACCAACACTTAGGTATAGAGACAGTTCAATGAAGCAATGAATGCTATATGCAAAGGTGAGATGTTAAAATAAATTTTGCAATGTCNTGTAGTTTCGGATAAGTTGGCGAAAAGCGCGAACCAAACGGTACGGCGGCACTTTGAAAACACCACCCATACTTATAAGCTGCCCCAAACGGACCCTTAACCTTTTTTCTAGCTGTATATTTACTGTGGAGATTTGGAATTAGGTCACTATGAAATTAAACTTGTTGAATTCATTTTCTCAGTATACTAGTATTTCTGATATTTTACATTTCTGGAGAAATAAAGGCAATGGTTTATTTGCCGCTATCTCTGCTGTTATTATGTGGTTTGTTTGACTTACTCGTAATGATATTAAGTATAGAAAAGGTGAGGTTAATATTCTTCGCACGGTTAGCAAGATTTTATCTTTTCTTATAAAAGGAATCAAATTTATTACCCCTAATAAGAAGATTACGAGTAGGATGGCTTGTATGATGCATAATTTGTCTATTCCTGTTTGTTTCTCTAATAAGAATATTACTTTGCTGCATTGGTGTAAACCTTATGCACCTTATATTAAGATTAATATTGATGGTTGCTGGAAGGGTAATAGTGCTAGTGTGTGGGGTGTTTGTTGTGACTCTATGAGTTCTATTCTCTCTTGGTTTGCTGCTAAGACTGTTCCTGTTTCTCCTCTGGTTGCAGAGGCTCATGCGATGGTTTTTGGTCGTCAAGTGGCTAAGAAAATTTGATGGAAATTTATTGTTTTTGAAACTGACTCTTTAATTTTATAGAAGTATTGCAAATTTCAGGATGAACATCATTGGAGTGTTAATCTGCAAATGAAAAGAATTAAGAATATGTCCAAGAACTTACATATCATATGGAATCATACTAAGAGAGAAGGGAACTTGGTGGCTCATTGGCCAGCTAAGCTTGGATCAATTTTGAATTATGTTGTGATTTCCAAAACTATTCCTGCTGTTTTGGTTCACTTTGCTTTTTTGGATATTTCTTAACTTTTTTTTGGTTTTTTTTTTTTCTTTTGTTTTTTATTTGGTGCTTTGTTTTAGTTGGTGGGTGTGTTGTATTTTTCTTGTTTGGAAAGAGGTCTTTTTTTTGGTGTTTTGTAGTGCGTGTGAGTTAGGACCTCTTTCTCGGTTTTGTAATTTTTCTTTCTGTTAATTAAATGAGAGCCGAATAACGCTTTAAAGAAAAAACTGCTACAAAGTGACTTGTAGGATCATGTTTGTGAATGGTATGAAGTAAATAAAAGATTAGTTTGGGTTTTTTGATGCCTCATTTGGAACGGGTCACCATGGGGTGTATGTTTGAATTTGATTGGGAATAGATCAGAGCATTGGTAGGAGGACAATTTTGTGTGGGGGAGAAAGGTTGAGGTGGTTCAATGGTATGAGAGAGAAGTTATGATGAATGTGGAGTAGATTGTCTAGAAGGTGAGTTGCTGGAGTGATCAATTGTGTGATGTGAAGTTATTGTGAGCGTAGAGACTGAAATGGGTACAAGTGTGAGTGGTGATGGATTACAAGCAGTTGGATGGAATTTGTGTAGTTGTTTGTATGGGAAAACATTTTCATTGTATACATGTCGGAATATATGCAGTTTTCTTGTTTTGGGGTCATAACAATTATACCCTTTATGTACAGTTGCATAACCTAGGAATACACTGGGGCAGACATGGATGTTTGTTAGTTTGAGTTCTATCGTCAAAGCAATGGAAAAAAATGGAATCTAAAGATTTTTATGTGATGATATATTGGTGGCTACTTGTTGAGAAGGTTATGTGGAGAGAGCATGTTTGTGGGAGGGGGTAGACTTTTACTCAGGTAATTGGTTGTTAAGACAGCTTCAATCCTGAAATGGTGTAGTAGAGTTGACTCAACTAATTGGGTTCATGCTGTGTCGATTAAGTGTCTATGTTTATGTTCGTTTGTTCCATTCTATGCAGCATTGTATGAACAGGCATATTAATGTATGATCGTTGATTTTTGAGCATATTTTGGAAGTTATTATTAGGATACTTGTCTTCTCCATCTGTTCTGATTGTTTTGGTGCTTCAATTGTATTGATGCTCAACGATGGTTTTAAATTCCAGAAATTTTGTTAATGTTTCCGGTTTTAAAGTGATAGGATAGATTTTACAGTAGTGAGTGAAATTATTCAAAAATATTACATGGTAACTAAAGCCATTAGTTGAAGGCGTGGGGGAAGATTCCTGTACATCAGTGTAAATA
The DNA here is from genome assembly GCA_002079205.1 of Phalaenopsis hybrid cultivar. Lineage (NCBI taxonomy): Eukaryota > Viridiplantae > Streptophyta > Magnoliopsida > Asparagales > Orchidaceae > Phalaenopsis > Phalaenopsis hybrid cultivar. Next base: position 22,224 of record JXCR01142190.1, read on the forward strand.
AGATATCAGAGAGATGTAGGACAAGATTTTGAAATGGGAAAGGATAAACTTGCTTTTGTAGAGACAACAGGAGGTGCAGTCTGACTTGGGGTTGGTGCTGGAGATATGAAGCAGTCTTTATGATTCTGGAAAAGATTTGAGAGTGAGGGTGACCAGGCCTTTTGCGTCAGAGTGATGGAATGACATTGGTGTAAAGTAGAGTTAGATGCCCGGAGTTTGGTTTTGTTAAGTTTAAGGAAATTGGATGGNGCCAGGTGTCAAACAAGGCATGTGTGGTCCTCCGCACATCCCCATCAGCACTGTCACTCTTTTGCTCGACTCCCGTAAGGTTTTTTTCTAATCTTTTCCCTACTAGAGCAGCCTCGATCTGACGCGACCAACTTAGATATGTGGTCGGTCCATCGAGCTTCAGATCCACTGAAAGGAGATCTTGTTTCGCCTATGTCAGAGCACGTGTTTAGGTAGTGACTCCCTTCAAGATGCTAGCTCCTTATATGAGCCTGACCAAGACCTTCAAAACTTCAAGATCTATCCTCCCCAAAAGTTTCAATCCTTTACTTCGTACACTGTCTCCGTCTCCTGACATCCTTAATCACAAGGATAAATCAGGAGCCTGTAGAACACATGCAACTTCCTTCTTGTAAATTCGTATGATCCACTTTGCCTTATCCGGCACAAAGCTGCAACCTCTTTGTCACGCATGCAAAACTGCAGCCGGTTCGATCCTTCGCCTCCTTGCCGTTGAGTGGAACTCTAGAGAAGAAGTCCCGCTCCGCTGCTTTCCTATCTCCCAAGCAGCAAATCCATTGTTTCGGTATGTAGCAGACCCATAATTGCCTTCTCAGTTAGCTCAAATTGTGACTATATAGCTTGGGTCGGGTCATTCCGCAGTCTCTGTAGACGAGAGACGCTACGCTGTCATTCGAAACAAGAAAAAGGGGTCAATTGTGATCCTTTGCTCCATGTGAGAGACACTACTCTGTCGGGTGAGAGCTGCAGTTCCTGTAGGTGATCTTTCCCTTTGCACGATCTCGTCCCAAGCAAACCACGTGATCCCGTCCGAGGCCAACTGTGCGAACTCGACTCCTCGCGACCTTCACGCGCGATCCTGTTTAGGTAACCTAGCCGCAACCTATCAAGCACAGGGACAGTTGCTAGGGTTAGGGCTGAGGATCTGAGACTAAATAAAAATTATTGCTCAAAAAAGTACTCTCATTTCATTGATGACAGACTTCTATAGAGGCCTACATGTTTCAACATTTACAAATAAATCCATACACTTCATCCATTTATAAATAAGATCCTACATTAAATACAAATCTTAATAGGAACTTCGTCTTGCTGTTGGAGTTTGTTGGAGAGAATTTTTTAGGGATTCTTTTACTCTTATTACCTCTTCTTCACAAGATGACAATCCTTCTTGGATTGTTAGCTTGGATCTTGGGATGGAATGTTTGGGTTGAGAGAAAATTAGGGAGCAAATTTGCTGGCTGATCTTGTTATTTATGTGATGCTTAGAATATGTTTAGCTTTATTACAATCTCTAATGTATTGGTGAACTACCTCAATGTGCTTAGTGCGGCATGAAAGACGAAGTTATTGGCGCGGGCGATGGCCTAGATATTCTCACAGAGTTGAGTGGAGAAGTTGTTGAAACGAGTTCTTGTAGTAATCATCTAGCCCATAAGATATCCTACTACAATGGTAGCTAGAGCATGACCTCGGTGGAAGAATGTGCTATTGTGGTTTGTTTCTTGAAAGCCCTTGAGATTGTTAAAGTTTTGAGAAAAATAAGCTTAAATCTGAATAGGCTAGATTGACTTTTCTCTTTGTTTTCATTCTATTAAATAACAATCTTACAATCTATTTTAAGTACAAAATAAAGTGCATAATCTGTTTTAGATAACTTAATAATACATATTTCTATTCTAAATATACAGTTAAAAGGAAAATAAATTAGAATAAAGATATTGGAAATAAGGAAGTTTCTAATTATAGAAAACTCCTAATTTAGCTACCTGATTTCCGTCTTTCCTGATTGACATCCCTCCTCAAATTGATGCTGACTGATCAGGAAGCATCAATTTGCTATCAAGAAACTGATAACTTTGTCGGGACAAAAAATTCTCAAGCCGTGAGTATCGAAGCCTGAATATGCCGAAGCTTGAAAATGCCAAAGCCCAAGAGTGCCAAAGCCTAAAAATGCCCATGCCCAAAAATGCCAAAGCTCAAAAGTGTCGAAGCCCAAATGTGTCGAAGCCTGAGATTGTTGAAGCCCAAGTTTGGCCGAAGCCTAAGAGATCTATGGTTGCTGAAGTTGAAGCCATCAATCTAGGAATGAGTGCCGAAGTCGAAGCCAAGGCGGACGAAGCGAAGCATAAGAAGCAGTCGAAGATGTCACAGTAGCAGCGGACGAATAATAATACAAACATAAAAAAACCCTTTTTCAACCCAAGAATCCTTGTATTCCACGAGATGATACCCTAGAGTCCCCGCGAACAGTGTGGAGCGGACAAAGGAATTGAATCCGCCGGCTTCATCTCATATCCATCGCTTTTGAAAGCGAGACCAAAATCGCTGAGACGTGCATTAAACCGTTCGTTTGGAAGCACGTTCGCCAACTTCACATTTGCAGTGGGTAATAGGCGGATGAGAACATTGAAGCGCGAGGATGGCTTTCGCCGTCTGGAGAGCGAGGCGTAACAAGTTGAAGTCCAAATAGGCTCGATGCCTCTAGCGAAGAAATTCTGAAAGCTGCGGTCGTTGACGAAGGAAGCCATGAAGAGAAAGAATCCTATGGCAAACAATAGCAATCTCGCGAAGTAGTCCGAGATCTGGATCAGGAGCTTATCGAGGTGCGTCCATCCCTGCAGTTTCCTTGCAGTCTTCGGCCCGTGACCAAACACAGATATTTTGTTCAGGTAGAACATCATCAGTGCTCCGCACGTCGCCGCTACTGCGAATGAAGTAAGCAGATGGTGAAGAATGCCGATGATGGAGGCGATTGCACCAAGGATGGTGGTGCCATGGACGATTGAGCTGAAATTTTATGGTAGGGTGAGCAGAGCCGTATCCCTAACCCTATCCGTGAGCCCAGATACGAGAAAGAGACGGTGTCGAAGGAGGACGAAGCTGACCAGTAGAAAGCGAATCGAAGGCGGAGAAGTAGTTCCTCCCTTCCCCCAAGAAGGCCGACGGGAAGGGAGCCTCGATTGTCCTTCAATGACCACCGATGGTTAAGGAAAAAATTTTGCTCTGATACAATGTTAAAGTTTTGAGAAAAATAGACTTAAATCTAAATAGACTCGATTGCCTTTTCCCTATGTTTTCATTCCATTAAATATCAATCTTACAATCTATTTTAGGTACAAAATAAAGTGCATAATCTATTTTAAGTAACTTAATAATACATATTCCTAATCTAAATATTTATGTAAAAGGGAAATAAATCAGAATAAAAATATTGTAAATAAGAAAAATTCTAATTATAGAAGGCTCCTAACTTAGCTGTCTAATTTTCGTTCTTCCTGATTGACAGAGATAATAGTGTATCCAAGGACCAGTCAGTAGCCCTTGATAGATTTTCTATTTATNCTTTGGTTGATTCTTATGGTGTTTTTGTGGCTATTGATATTAAAGTCAAGGATCTTTGGTATGAGAATCATTGGTGTTTTAATGAGCTTAATAGGATTGTTCATGATGATGATGCTTTTTTTNCGCTCTTGTTGATCCTAAAATTCATTAGACATAGCTCGGCTCCAATAAGGTTCTAAAGTTGCCAGAATTGCTAATGATCTTATTTGTTGGGATATTGGTAAAGGTGATTGTTCTTTTTGGTTTGATGATTGGATGGAGAAGGGGGCTTTGGTTGATTCTTATGGTGTTCCTGTGGCTATTGATATTAAAGTTAAAGATCTTTGGTATGAGAATCATTGGTGTTTTAATGAGCTTAATAGGATTGTTCATGATGATGATGATTTTTTTATATCTTCCATCCTTCCCTATTAACAGTGGTAACATTGATGTACCTAAGATCAAAGGTAAGATGGGTGATTCTGTTGCTAAAAGCTTGACTAACTCTTTTTGGGACTTTCAGGGTTTGGATCTTCGCTAAATTTGGAATCCATGGGTCAAACCTTCCATATCTTTCTTTGTTTGGAGAGTTTTGCATAGTTTTTTACCTACTNCTTTTTTTATATCTTCCATCCCTATTAACAGTGGTAACATTGATGCACCTAAGATCAAAGGTAAGATGGGTGATTCTGTTGCTAAAAGCTTGGCTAACTCTTTTTGGGACTTTCAGGGTTTGGGTCTTCGCTAGATTTGGAATCCATGGGTCAAACCTTCCATATCTTTCTTTGTTTGGAGAGTTTTGCATAGTTTTTTACCTATTGATAATTTGCTTAAGTTGAAGGGGTTACGGCTTCCTTCTTGTTGTGTCCTCCGTAGGAATCATGAGGAGACTAGTCTTCACCTTTTTTCTAGCTTTATATTTATTGTGGAGATTTGGAATCAGGTCACTATGAAATTAAACTTGCTGAATTCCTTTTCTCAGTATACTAGTATTTCTGATATTTTACATTTCTGGAGACATAAAGGCAATGGTTTATTTGCCGCTATCTCTGCTGTTATTTTGTGGTTTGTTTGACTTACTCGTAATGATATTAAGTATAGAAAAGGTGAGGTTAATATTCTTCACATGGTTAGCAAGATTTTATCTTTTCTTATGAAAGGAATCAAATTTTTTACCCCTAATAAGAAGATTACAAGTAGGATGGCTTGTATGATGCATAATTTGTCTATTCCTGTTTGTTTCTCTAATAAGAATATTACTTTGCTACATTGGTGTAAACCTTATGCACCTTATATTAAGATTAATATTGATGGTTGCTAGAAGGGTAATAGTGCTAGTGTGGGGGGTGTTTGTCGTGACTCTATGGGTTCTATTCTCTATTGGTTTGCTGCTAAGGCTGTTCCTGTTTCTCCTCTGGTTGCAGAGGTTGATGCGATGGTTTTTGGTCGTCAAGTGGCTAAGAAAATTGGATGGAAATTTATTGTTTTTGAAACTAACTCTTTAATTTTATAGAAGTATTGCAAATTTCAGGATGAACATCATTGGAGTGTTAATCTGCAGATGAAAAGAATTAAGAATTTGTCAAAGAACTTACATATCATATGGAATCATACTAAGAGAGAAGGGACTTGGTGGCTCATTGGGCAGCTAAGCTTGGATCTAATTTGAATTATGTTGTGATTTCCAAAACTATTCCTGCTGTTTTGGTTTAGTTTTCTTTTTTGGATATTTCTTAATTTTTTTTGGTTTTTTTTTTCTTTTGTTTTTTATTTGGTGCTTTGTTTTAGTTGGTGGGTGTGTTGTATTTTTCTTATTTGGAAAGAGGTCCTTTTTTTTGTGTTTTGTAGGGTGTGTGAGTTAGGACCTCTTTCTCGGTTTTGTAATTTTTCTTTGTGTTAATTAAATGAGAGCCGAATAACGCTTTAAAAAAAAACTGCTGCAAAGTGACTTGTAGGATCATGTTTGTGAATGGTATGAAGTAAATAAAAGATTAGTTTGGGTTTTTTGATGCCTCATTTGGAACGGGTCACCATGGGGTGTATGTTTGAATTTGATTGGGAATAGATCAGAGCATTGGTAGGAGGACAATTTTGTGTGGGGGAGAAAGGTTGAGGTGGTTCAATGGTATGAGAGAGAAGTTATGATGAATGTGGATTAGATTGTCTAGAAGGTGAGTTGCTGGAGTGATCAATTGTGTGATGTGAAGTTATTGTGAGTGTAGAGACTGAAATGGGTACAAGTGTGAGTGGTGATGGATTACAAGCAGTTGGATGGAATTTGTGTAGTTGTTTGTATGGGAAAACATTTTCATTGTATACATGTCGGAATATATGCAGTTTTCTTGTTTTGGGGTCATAACAATTATACCCTTTATGTACAGTTGCATAACCTAGGAATACACTGGGGCAGACATGGATGTTTGTTAGTTTGAGTTCTATCGTCAAAGCCATGGAAAAAATTGGAATCTAAAGATTTTTATGTGATGATATATTGGTGGCTGCTTGTTGAGAAGGTTATGTGGAGAGAGCATGTTTGTGGGAGAGGGTAGACTGTTACTTAGGTAATTGGTTGTTAAGACAGCTTCAATCCTGAAATGGTGCGGTAGAGTTGACTCAACTAATTGGGTTCAGGCTGTGTCGATTAAGTCTCTATGTTTATGTTCGTTTGTTCCATTCTATGCAGCATTGTATGGACAGGCATATTAATGTATGATCGTTGATTTTTGAGCATATTTTGGAAGTTATTATTAGGTTACTTGTCTTCTCCATCTGCTCTGATTGTTTTGGTGCTTCAATTGTATTGATGTTCAACGATGGTTTTAAATTCCAGAAATTTTGTTAATTTTTCCGGTTTTAAAGTGATAGGATAGATTTTACAGTAGTGAGTGAAATTATTCAAAAATATTACATGGTAACTAAAGCCATTAGTTGAAGGTGTGGGGGAAGATTCTTGTACATCAGTGTAAATAAGATATCAGAGAGATGTACGACAAGATTTTGAAATGGGAAAGGATAAACTTCCTTTTGTAGAGACAACAGGAGGTGCAGTCTGACTTGGGGTTGGTGCTGGAGATATGAAGCAGTCTTGATGATTCTGGAAAAGATTTGAGAGTGAGGGTGACCAGGCCTTTTGCGTCAGAGTGAAGGAATGACATTGGTGTAAAGTAGAGTTAGATGCCCGGAGTTTGGTTTTGTTAAGTTTAAGGAAATTGGATGGAGTCTGTTAAAGCATAGTCCAGTGAGCTGTTGTCATCCAGTCTTCATGTTATTTTCTTGAAACCGGCAACATCAAAGGCAATTGTGCAATGGTTGTCAGCAATGAGTTGATTATGGGAGAGGTTAGGAACAACTAATAGCTGTTCGAGGCAAAGCTCACTGGGTTGAGTTGGTAGAAGACCTTGTTCGATTTGTGTAATGGGTAATGTCTGAACCTGCCTGAGGGTGTCGGATCCAGTATGGGTAAGGTATGATTTGTGCCAACACTGAGTTGCTGAACAGCTTTGTTTGCAGTAAACTGGCATGTTATAGGGTTGGATGTTGTTTTATCGCCTCCGAGTTGTGATTGTGAGTTCCTGGTGTCTGAGCAACCTTTTCAGATGGAAATGAACATGTTCTTGTCCTGCCTCTGGTGGTTGCAAGTTAGGTTGTGTGAGTGGATTGTTATTGTAGCTAAAATTTATTGACAGCTTCAACAATAAAATTTGTTATTCCAGTGCATAGAAGGGGATGGAAATCACCCAGGTTGATGGGATGCCATTAATGGTGTAAAGATTGATATCTAATGGAGGTAGGGGCGTGACAGAGGCTGGTATTCCATCAATTTTTGTTTTTAATATTGGATAAATTTTGTGTCAATGTGCGACTAGCTATGTGAAGATTTCATTGCTTGTTCATTAACTGGATCAGGTTGGATCCATTTGTGGATTGCAGCCAACAATTAAGAGTCATTCGGATTTCTGAACATGTTTCAAGAGGAAGTCCATATAACAGGAGAGGAGGAGAGATCACTGCATTTATCATTGCAGAGAGATTTTGATCAATTAATCAGAGAATATAGGCTGGAATGAGATTGATGTTTCCTTGGTATGAAGGGGTATGCCTTGATGGCATTCTTCTGGTTTCATCTAATCACCCTTCAAAACCATTTGCCTTGAAGAGTTTGATGATTTGTAAGAACTAGATGTGGTATTTTTCTGGTTTCAGCTGTGAGGTGACAGTATATTTGAGATTGCTCATAAGAAGTCTTAGTTGAGTTGGGGATTGGTATGGATCTCGTTTTGAGAATACATGCCTTCAAGAGCTGTGTTAATGTTGTTTGCAGATGTTTCAGCCGAGTCCGCTGTGTAGTTGATGTAAGCTTAATTTACCAAATGAAATGATATTCTGATACCCTCATAAACTAAAGTAGAACAGAGAATAGAGAAAAGAGAAACAGAATGAAGTTTTTGGAAAATAGTCTATAATGCTGAATGGTAGAATCTTATCTAATTCTCCTGTATGATACATCAGCTGCTATTTAGATTTCTGGATTAGTACTGTGCCGTTAGTGATATTATGGTGTTTTTTTTCAGAATCAAATCTGATTCTGTGTAGGAAGTTTGTCTTTCCGTTGGAGCNGAATCTCCGCACTGTGGTTCAGTATTATGCTTTTGCTTTTGGGTAAATATCATTTCAATTTATCTTTGTTGTTTTAAATCACATATATGAAAATGTTAGTTTACAATTTAAATTTATGAATTACTTTCATTGATATTCATATTGATAAAGGTGTACTATATTACTTTCGTTAATCTTATATGACTGTTGGCTTCAAACCTTTTCAGGTCATCATCCTGACCTTCATCTGGTTGGCTGGAACAAGGTGAAAATTGAGATATGGACTCATTCTGTCGGTAACAAATTGCTAAATTACTTTTTTTTTAATGTACATATAATTTTTTTTATGCTTTATGAACATTAACATCCGACTTTGTTTCATGGAAGTTACAGTTTTATTTTCCACCTATTCTCTTAAGTTGAAGGGTCCTTAGCTCTCATGAGAATCCTGAATGAGTTTTGATAAAACTCCATGATAGCCTTTGTTAAACTTTTTAATCATTTTCAAAATTAATTGTATGCTAAAGGCTCATTTGGTTGCCAGTAAATAAAAAAATATGTTTTGAAAATAATGATTTTTTTTTCAATTAATTCAAATGTGAAATGAAGTTATCTCCTTTGAAGGAGATTTAAGAAGGTTTGACGAATTCAAAATCAATGATGGCATTGGTTTTTTAAATTTTGTTTCTTAACCTGAAGCAACCAAATGACCCCAACTACGCTTTTTAGGCTAGTGGTTGCGGTTTGAAAACGGAATGAAAAGAAAGGTTTACTTTTATGTCTACCTGTCCAGAAATCCAATTGTTTTTGTATTAGTCCGGAAATTTCTTTAACTTCTTCGGAGTCATATAATATCTTTAATTTCTACTTGGAACCAAAATATGAGTTATATACCGAAGACAAGAATGATTTAGCCTTTTATGTCTTGCACTTCTCATAATATCTGAGACCAGATCTGTTATCTCTATTTCTAATCAGCTTGTTTCAGCTAGTGCTACTGTTAAAATTTCTCATAATCTTNTGTCTTGCACTGCTCATAATATCTGAGACCAGATCTGTTATCTCTATTTCTAATCAGCCTGTGTCAGCTAGTGCTACTGTTAAAATTTCTCATAATCTTTTATGCAGGAGGCTTGACCGAAAATGATTTCATCCTTGCTGCGAAGATTAATTCGCTTAAACTGGGCCATCTTCTTAGTAAGAAAACTGCTGCTTAAGCCGCCTAATACCTCCTGAAGCTTGAACTGTAAACATGGAAAAAAAATAAAAATAAAAATAAAAAATTTAAAAAAATAGTGACCGGTATTATGCGCTGGTAGGATCATGAAACCTCATGTTTCTTATGAATTTTATATTTTNTCACTTAAACTGGACCATCTTCTTAGTAAGAAAACTGCTGCTTAAGCAGTCTAATACCTCCTGAAGCTTGAACTGTAAACATGGAAAAAATAATAATAATAAAAATAAAAAAATTTAAAAAAAATAGTGACCGGTATTATGCGCTGGTAGGATCATGAAACCTCATGTTTCTTATGAATTTTATATTTTAGTACTCAATATATTCATTGTGGCTTTAGTTTTATCTCGATGGTAATGGACTAGATTTGCATGCTATAGAAATAACTTGTTTCAAATCACTGTGGGATTTCCTCTTATAGCAAGTAATAAGATCTCGATGGTGAACTTGAATTACGAAATATTATTGACAAACTTTGACATCCATGGGTAAGTATTTGTTATGTGCTGATGATGTTGTGAAGATGTGATTAAAGTGATTTCTTTATTGATTTATATGATATATTATTTATGTGAAGTAATATATCTGTAAAAAGTCAAATTGATATTATTTTGATAGCAATATGAACGCAGTTCTACGTGGAGGGTGAAAGATACTGGTTCAAATCATGTTTAATAAAAAACCAAAAGTTGTTCTAACTTTCGAAGTTTGTTCATCGATATTTGAATTTGTTCAAACATTGTTAATATGACTCAAATTTTGTTTGAATCTTATTTGAACCTGATTTAAATCTTGATTGAGCCACATAATATTATCACTTTCGATGCAAAAATGTTCAGAATGTTGAACAAAGTTTGACCTTCGTTCAAATTAATATGAAGTTATGCATATCCTTTTTTACGTAGGATACTTTCATAATACCTTTTTTAATAAATCAATCAAGCATTGATAGTCGTGTTTTGTATGAGAAAGAATGACAAGAAGTCAGCTAAATTTGTTGGACAGTTATTTGTAAACACAACAAGGAATTGACGGTTGCAAGTAATACTACTCTCAAAGATCTCATAGATCATCTATTCATATTTATTTAGTATGATAATAATTAATTCTTTGTGAAGTTAAAGTATAACTCATGGCCAGCATTCTATTTTATTAGAATATAACTGATGACATTAATTTCCTCAATAAATTTAAATACTTCGTAAGATGTTGCATTCTTCTTTAGTGAGATTTCAATTTCGTTTTAGCACCATTTTCCTAGTTACGTGTCAATATGGAGAAGGGACGTTGTTGCCAAGGCAAAGCATGCATTCGCTAATGGATAAGTGTAGATGATTGTAAATGAGTCCAAAAATGACAAATGATGTAGTATACACTAATGTAAGATTAAAAAGTGTGGTTGAAGATAAACATTATGAAGTGGTCATGGATTTATCTGTGTTTCGTCATTAATGCATCTACTTGAGATGACAAATTTGGGTTCTAATGTATTTTGAATGTCTTAAATGAGTGAATTCTTTTGGTTAGGTACCTTTAGAGGAAATTAAAATTTATCGACACAAGAGTATCTTAAACTATTATGCTAACCACCTAAAAATAACTCTAGCTCAATGATTGTAAATATAATGATTTTATTTTTGGACTTTATTCAATGGGAATTAAAATTAGGTCATTTTAAGAGAAAATTGACTTGAAATTTTGCCATATTTATTTATAATAATAAAAATTAATTTCAAGGTTAATATTCTAAAGAAAATATTTGGTATATTTTGTGTACTATTGAAAATAGTCATGAAGCTTGAAAGGGAGGAAGTTGGTGCAAGTAATATGTTTCGGGTTCAGAGCCATGCATGAGAGCATATTATTTCTTTAGATATCAAAGTTGAAGAACATTGACAAGATCAATCATAGATTAATTGATGCATAATTTAAAACTTCTTTGATTTAGCCCAAATTTTAAGCCAAAGGTGATAATATTCATATGCTAAAAATGAATTTAGTATTGACTTGCCTTTTGAAAAAATTCAGTATTATTGTGAGCAATCAATCACTTATGTATTAAAATCCCTTGAAATGTATTATTAGAAACTAAGAGTATATTTTTTTCATGCTAAATAGTAAATGTGCAAGCATAATGATTGATATGCAACTTGATTAAATAGAACACTTTAGATATATTTTCTTTTCTTTAAATATACGTATTATGACTTCAAAGATCCATGCCATCCAATGTACGTTTTGATAGTATATTTCTCCTTATAGAAATTTTCTTGAGGTACTTTTCTTGTGAATACAACCCAAGATGCAAATATTTAGATTCATTGAATAACATTTGTAATAGTTATTTTAAGAAAAAAAACTTGTTGATGACTTTTACATTAGAATAAGAAAGTAAAAAAAAAACTAGATTGAGAACTTGAAGTTTTTGTTATTAGCATAAAGTCATTATGAATACTTTATTTATATTATTTTTAGATGCACAACAGGGAGCTTGTATTGATCACATTAGGATGAATATCATAACGAAGTTTAAGGCTAACTAACACGATCAATATTGCTTGGCAATCAAAGCGTGCTTTAGGGTAAAATTCTATCAAGAATTTATAGTGGTTGTTATGCATAAGCTAGGGCATGTTCCATTTAATGCTATAGCTTTTCAACGAATATGCCATGTATCATCTCTATTATTTATGACATTGCATGTACTATATTGGATTTTATATCCATCATACAAAATTTTCTTATTCATAGAGCGAAAGATATCATATTAGTTGATGTATCTAATGCTTCAAATCTATATGCCAAGTATCATATCTATTGTACTGGTTGTTCATGTACTTTATCGGATATCATATTTGTCATACAAGATGTTTTGACCTATTCTTTAAACACTATCAATATTATATAAGATGTATCCATTGTATAAAATCTTATACTTTTTATTGCTATTAATACAATCTTATATTTTTGCCTAGTTTGCTCCTCTTGTTTAATTTATTTTATTATTGATATTTAGGAAAATAAAATACATTCTTTTTTGTACAAATAATGGTCCCATAGCAAAGTGCCATCCTTCAAAAATAAGCATGTAAAAGAAAGACAATCACCTATTAAGAATTAAAAAAATAAATTGGATATGAAGTTTGCTATATCTTTTTTATGACATTGTGATTACTAACTTATGGGTATGTTGTTACTATTAAATTTTCAATCTTAATTAAGAGAAACATTTTAATGGCATCTTTATTACTATCCTCTAGCCATTTAGTTGATGTCATAATTAAATTTAAATGAATCATTTTAAATAGTAAATCATATCATCAAGTAAAAAATAGTTAAGGCATATACCATGATTGTTCACTTTCTAGTAACAACTCACTTGACTATTCTTAAAATATGATAAAACCTATTACGATTCCTTTACTTAGAGTCATTATTTATGCATATAATCATTTAGCCTACAACTATACCTCTTCAATTCCCATACCCCAAAGCCTTAGCATAATCCTTATTTGAACATCCAATTGGCATACAAGTTAAGCTATATGATTGCTCTATAAAGAAATATGTATTTGTGGCATTATAGTCACTGTTTTTTGTACTTAATTGGTGTCACTTCTTGAAAAAGATATTGTTTATTGTGTGCATTATCATTAGTGCCTATGACTATATGAAATTGATGGTGTTTTCTATCTTTAAATTTTAAAACTCTAGATAACTAATTTGAAATTTTAACTACTATTCTCAAAGTATATGGTTGATCACTTATTTCAAAATCCACATTCCAAGTACATGCACCTTTATCATTTTTTTAATGAATATTTTCTATGGGAAAGTTAATCACATGTTTGTTGGCATTCAATCTAATTTTAGATTATTCAACATCGGTTATAATAATCAATAGACCTTCTTACTAAAATAAACTTATGGATACATCATATTGTCTTCTATCCCAGTCATGTTAACAATAAATGTTGGACCCTATAATTTAACTAAAAACTTATTATATTTGGCAATGAAATAAAAAATTTTGTTCTATTTTTGACTAAATTTGTTATAATTTTATTTCCATATGATGAACTCATTATTTATAATAATTTTNTAGCCACTCAAAGACGAGCACTAGAAAGCCTCAAGTTTCAACCTAAATTCCAAGATGGCATCCGCAAACTATAAATTGCCTTTCCACTCAATCCCAACTCGAGACCTACAGCCCGACAAANGAGCCACTCAAAGACAAGCACTAGAAAGCCTCAAGTTTCAACCTAAATGTCCAAGATGGCATCCGCAAACTATAAATTGCCTTTCCACTCAATCCCAACTCGAGACCTACAGCCCGACAAACAGAACTCCACATTCCACATTCCGACCAACTCCTACGATCTGCAACCAGAACATTCAGAGACGAATCTAAAATGAAGAAAAGAGGTAAACGAACCCGAAGAATCCTAGCGGCTTCCGATGAAAACAATGATGGATTGCCGTGGAGATTAGGGACGGTGGAAGAGAGGCAATCCGCCACGGCTCGCCGGAGCGGCTCCGGTGGCTTCTTGGACACCGTCGAGGGTTTCCGCTGCTTCTGCGCCAGCACGCCATAAAACTTCAAGCTTGCTGGGNGAAAATATGATAAAACCTATTACGATTCCTTTACCTAGAGTCATTATTTATGCATATAGTCATTTAGCTTACAACTATACCTCTTCAATACCCATACCCCAAAGCCTTAGCATAATCCTTATTTGAACATCCAATTGGCATACAAGTTAAGCTATATGATTGNTACATATTTGAATTAGATTTGAATATATTTCTTATTATAAGATTCAGTGGTAGAATACTAGAACTTATCTTTCAATAAAAATATATTTCCAGTTTTAATCATCTAAAAGTTGAATATAATGATATTTGTATGTTAAAAGGGCACCCACCACTGGGAATCATGGGACTCTTATTCATTCACTAATTCAACAAATTTCTTAGTAAAATTATTGACATATTTAAAAACTTTTCTTTAAATATAAGTAAAGATAATATAAAAGAAGTTTACATCCATTTTTTTAAAGAAGACTTGTTTTCACTACTTGAAATGAAGAACAAGTGCATGGAAGAACTAGAACTATGGGTGATGAATCAAACAATGTTGATGAAATCTCTAATATCCAACTTACTTGCAAAACAAGTGCCACAATTTACATATAATCAAATTTTTCTAATAGACTTAGTAAAAATTGAAAGTTTGGCTTGTCTAATGTTTACTAGAAGTAAATAGAGATTCAAATAACTTATCCTTCACTAAGGAAACTTAAGAAAGCAAATTGATAGGAGGCAACTTTGAGTGCTTATATTATTAAAGCCACAAAATAAATTTTGATGATGTAATTGCTTTAAAATGGATATTTCTTAGTTATATTTTTTAGAATTACATTAAACAAGTTTTCTACTTCTTGTTAAATGTCTTTGAGTAGTAGTTCAATTAGATCATTATTTCTACAATTCCTTTTATCACATACCAAAATGTATAAACAGTTAATGTTATATTTTTAAATTAAAGGTTTTTCTGAGTTCTTTTTTGAAGAGTTCAAATTCCATGAAGAATATTTATTTAATATACCATGTTAATCACTTTCATAATGCAAAAAATTTTAAGGCCCTCTATCTATTTGAGTAATACTCTAAGGATCAATGACAATGCTCCTTAGATGAAGCCATAATGAATCCTAAATTGTAAATCACACATTGGGTAGTTGGGCTGGTGAAGGAATGTAAGATGTATTAAGTATGTATAGAGAAAACATATCAAAAGTATTGGTGGAGAAGAAGAGGCCTGAGGTAAAAAATAATAATAATAATAATAATAAAAACATTTACTCTCTTACCATTAAAGTGAAAATCAAAGGGTAAAATAAATGTTTATCATACTAATGTGATTTAAAGTGATTAGAGATAAAGTCATTTTGTTAACCCAAATTATTTTGATGAGAGTGGAATTGGGGATGAGCTTAGTTCTCGTCACAAAAAACGAGATCAATTGGAAAAGGGAATGTTTATTATACTTTGATTATTAACTCTAATATATGAGAGTGAGTTTATTTTATTGACCCATATAGAACTCTTAAGAGTAAAACATAATAAATGTTATAAATTAATAATATATTTTATAATCTACATGTTTATTAACAACTTTTTCATGTTTTCTTACATAAATTGCAAATGGAACTAATTTCATTGAATTTAGGTGCTATAATATTGGATTATGTGCAAAAATAGATATAGAGTTTTACATATTATTTACATGTTTGGATTTTACATGCTTAGATTACTAAATTCACGTAGAAAATATAACATAGATATTTAAACACATTTTGGGATTGATAAATAACATGGGTGTCGTTATATTGGTCGTATAATTTACCTTGACCCATGACCTTTTCCTTAAGATTGAATGCTATTCAGAGGTATTTTAAGTGAACACTAGCACATGTAAATTTATTTTTTTACACAAGTACAACTCAATTTGATATCTTATATAACTTTCGGTTTTCTTATAATATTTGTCTTTAGTTTAGAAACATTGTCATTGTCAGTTCCAAACCCGGATGTGAAAAGTGGAGGGTTGCGTTAGATACTCGACAACCAACATAAAACATGTTGAAAAAAAATCATGACATGAATCCTTTTGATCATTGTGTAAGTGCTACTACGTCCCCTGGAAGCGACGCGTTGTACAGCCTGAATATAGTGAAAAGTGTGCATGGGCCGCTACACCGGCACCTGGTTGTAGTGTCAAATAAGTAAGGGTTTCCACATTACAGACGAATGCATGTAAAGAAGTTAGTCTATGAAACTAATGAAACTAATATTAGGATAAGATCTTGGAATATAGGTACTCTCAATGGTAAATTAATGGAATTAGTTGATATTATGATTCATAAGAAAATTAATATCTTATGTATTCAAGAAATTAAATGGGTTTGAGAAAAGGCTAAGGATATTGATAATTTAGGTTTTAAACTTTGGTATTCTGGTAAGAGTCGCACTAGAAATGGTGTAGGTGTAATTATAGATAAGAGTTTAAAAGATAATGTTGTAAAAATTAATAGAGTTGGAGATAGAATTATTGCTTTTAAGATTATCATTGATACTAAGATTTTTAATATTATAAGTTCTTATGCTCCTTAAGTAGGTTTAGATACAGGGTCTAAAGATAAATTTTAGAATGATTTAGAAGACTTAGTAAAAATGATACCTCTTGAAGAAAGAATTTTTATTAGATGAGATTTAAATGGACATGTTGGTAGAGTGGTAGAAGACTTCAGAAATACTCATGGTGGCTACGATTTTGAAGTAAATAATTAAGAAGGTAGAGCTATTTTAGATTTTGCTTTAGCATATGATTTTGTTATTACTAATACTTTATTCAAGAAAAGAAATGAGCATCTTATTACTTATAAGAGTGGATCTAATAAAACGTAAATTGATTATTTTCTTATGAGAATAAGAGATTGTCGAGATTGTAAAGATTGTAAGATCATTCCAAGTGAGAATTTAAGTACTCAACATCGTTTATTAGTTCTAGATTTTAAGATGAAGAGTTGTAAAATAAAGAATACTATGACTCATCATCGTAGAATTAGATGTGGGAACCTAAAAAACACAAATAAAATTATTTTTATGAGTAAAATTCAAGATTTCAAATTTTGGGATTTTCATGATGAAGCAAATGCTATGTGGGATAAAGTAACAAATACTATTAAATAAGTAGCAAAATATGTGCTTGTAGAATCTAAAGAAAAAAAAAATTATTAGTAAAAGTAGTTGGTGGTGTAATAATAATGTGAAAGAAAAGATAAAATATAAGAAGTTATGTTATAAAA